>SNQJ01S0008008.1:196532-214224 GCA_010110895.2 Picea sitchensis | reverse complement strand
AGCCACCTTTTTGAACTCCTCAATGCTAGACCTAATCGAAGAACATAGCACCATCCATTAGCTTTTCACGAAGCTGCAACACCGCGAATCGGGACATCAGGTTAGCCTCTTTAATATTTATGCTCCGGTTCTTTTATCGAAAAAAAATATTTCTGGGAATCTCTGAATAATTTCCTTTCTACTAACCACCATGAGAATCTTATTCTTTCCGAAGACCTGAATGTCACCCTAGCCCTCTCTAAAAGAAAAGGAGGAACCCCCGTAAGAGACCCGGCCCGGGAGTGGGTTGAAGACATTATGCTGGATTGGGATCTGGAGGATATCAAACCCAGTAAAGGAAAATTCACTTGGAACAACAAAAGAGAGGGACCATGGCACATTGCAGCCCGCTTAGACCGATTCCTGGTTCACTCATCCTTTTTAACCCTCGACCTTTTTGCCTCATCTGAAATCCTGCAAGCCTGCACCTCGGATCATAAGCCCATCTCCCTTTCACTGACCCTTGGAGAAAATTTGGGCCCGATCCCCTTTCGCTTCAGCCCCCTATGGGTCACCTCGAAAGGCTTCCTCGAGCTGGTGTCGGAGTCCTAGAAGAAGAGTGTGTCGGGTTCACCTTTCTTCATTTGGGAAGAGAAAATGAGAAGGCTCAAAGTGGATCTCAAAAACTGGGCAAAGAACCTGCCCTCCCCTTTGCAGGAAAGGAAAAAAGACCAAAGGGCCTTGGAGAATCAACAACTTCATTTGGAGTCTGCCCCTGTCACCCCAGCAAAGCTGAACGATGAGTTGGAGCTGCAAAAGAAGCTTCACAAAGCTCTTATAAAAGAGGAAGAGTACTGGCGAGTAAAGTCGAGAAGCCTCTGGCTTCAAGCAGGAGATACTTATTTCTTCCACAAGCAGGCAGAATCCCAAAAAATTCATAACTCAATCAGAGAGATCCAATTTCAGGGGCAAACCTTCAAAAAATTTGAGGAGATCAAACTTGCAGCCCACTCCTTTTATAAAAATTTGTTTACTGAAGAGATGGAGGCCCCTCCTAGACCGTATCTCTATCTGCTTACGGTGGTCCCCAAGCTGTTAAATGAAGATGACAACCATTGGTTGACAGCCCCTATCACAATTGAGGAGATTAGCAAAGCTCTCCAAGCAATGAACCCGGATAAAGCCCCCAGGCCTGATGGATTCATGACCAGATTCTATATATCCTGCTGGGATATCATAAAAAAAGATCTAGTCAAAATGGTGAGGAAATCTCAGAACTGTAGCAAAATTGGAGGGAGCACCAACTCCTCCTTTCTAGATCTAATCCCCAAAGAGAAAGGTGCCCAAATCTTCTCAAGATTCTATCCTATTTCGCTTTGCAATACGGGGTACAAAATCATCACCAAAGCAATAGCAAACAGAATAAAAAAAGTCCTCCCCAGGATCATCCTGGAGAACCAGGGGGGCTTCATCCAGGGGAGACAAATCTAGGACAATATTATCCTTGTGCAAGAGGCCATCCACTAAAGCTGTCAAAGGAAGGAGAAAGGAATGTTAGTCAAACTGGATCTGGCGAATGCCTTTGACAGAGTCCGGCTGAATTTCCTTTTTGCTGTGATGTTCAAGATGGGATTTCACCCCCATTTGGTTCGTTGGATTAGGGCCTGTATAGAGGGGCCGTGGATCGCCCCCCTGGTCAATGGCAGACCTGCGGATTTTTTCCAAGCATCAAGGGGACTTAGACAGGGCTGCCCCCTGTCCCCCCTGCTCTATGCCATTCAAGCTTCTGTGCTAAGTTTTCAGTTGAATAAGAGCCTGCAGCAGTGCAGATTAATTGGCCTCTCAATTTCTCCTAGAGTTGAGAGAATTAATCATGCTCAATTTGCCAATGACACGCTCCTTCTGGGCCAATCCAACCTCCCCACTGCAAGAGCCTTCAAGAAAGAATTGGACGACTACACTGAAATTTCAGGCAGCGAAATCAGTTTGAGGAAGAGTAAAATTTATGGCTGGAACTGCCCTCCTATAGAAATGATTGGTATTTCCAGGGCATTGGAAATGGAAGGAAATTCAACGTGGGAGTCCATAAAATATCTAGGAATCCCGCTAGTCAAAGAAGCCCCCAGAAGTAGCCTGTGGCTGCCTCTGTTGGACAAGATGAAAACCAGGATCTTGGCCTAGGGAACAACCTGGCTGAACAAAACTGGGAAATTAATCCTCATAAACTCTGTCCTCACCTCTCTTCCTGTCTATCAGGCCTCCATTCTCCTGGCCCCGAGAGTAATTGTGAGAGACATAGACAACATCTTGAGAAAATTCCTTTGGGAAGGAGGAAGGAATGAGGGGAAAAAAATGCACCTAATCAACTGGGATAAGGTTAAAGCCCCCAGGATGGAAGGTGGGCTGCAAGTCAGAGATGTGGCCACTCAGAATCTGGCCATGGGAGGTAAGATTCTCTGGAAAATGATAAGAGGTAAAACCACTTGGAGCTCTAAAGCTCTAAGGACTAAATACTTCTGTGGTCACAAAGAAAGGTGCCTTGATCGCCCCCCCTTGACTAGGAAAGGCTCTCCCATCCTTTCTCTCTGCCTTAAGGCTCTTGAATTGATTACCTCAAAGCTCTCTTGGATACCGGGGAATGGCAGAAAGATTAAGTTTTGGGAAGACTCTATTTTAGGATAGACCCCTTTAAGTTCTTTGGAAGGGCTGGAAAACATCAAAAGCTGGCTCCATTCTAATAGAAAATTCACCCTGTGGGACCTTTCAGTTTGGGACCAGGGCGGCTCTTGGCTCAAGTGGGATTTGGGGGTCTTTCCGCAGCTTTTAGAAACTGAAGCTCGAACCCTCCTGGAAGCTCTTCAAGGGTGCTCCCCCTCCTCGGCTAGGAAAAAGGACAAAAGAGGCTGGGGCTCTTCGTCTGGCTGTTACTCAGCTACTGCTGGTTATGCAGCCCTGCAGGCAATTCCTTGGGTTTCCCCTGACCCCTCGGTGTGGAAAAATCTCTGGCTTCTTCCTTCCCTTCCCAAAATAGATCTCTTATGCTGGTCCCTACTGCACAACAGTATCCTTTCTTGGGAAAACCTCTCCAAAAGAGGCTGGGAAGGGCCCTCTCGATGCCCTCTTTGTGCTTGTCATGTTGAAACTTCTGTCCACCTCTTTCTCCTCTGCCCCTTTGCTATGGAACTTTGGAGTCTCATTCTTGGCCAGTTGAATGTGCCCCTGCCTTCTTCCATTACCTCTTTGTTTACCTCCTGGGTCGATTTGGCTCCCTTATCTTTTACCAATTTGAGCCTGCTAAAACACTGCTGGATGTGGGTGCCGAAAGTAGTCTGCTGGAAACTGTGGCTGGAACGAAACAACAGGATCTTCAGGGATATCGTAGGGACACCGGTCCAAACTGCACTCAAAGTGAAAGTGATTCTGGGTGATCTGGTAGTCTCAAAAACTAATATCTCCAACGAAGTAACCCCTAACAAAGATGAGTATGTCTGATTCCATGAGATTGATCCCTCCCTCCTGGCCAGAACCAAGCAAATTTCCAAACACTACTCCCATTGGGAACTTAGGCTGGAGGAACAAGAGTTCATAAAGTGGAGATCTTCTTTGGAGAAACATATCCTGCAGGTGGATGGGGCCTCGAAAGGGAATCCCGGCCCCACGGGAAGCGGAGGGGTCCTGCTCGACATCTCAGGGAAAATTGTGCTCATCTTTGCCAGGGGGCTGGGTCAGAACACCAATAATACAGCTGAAGTATTAGCAATCTGGCAGGGGTTGGCTCAGGTCAGAAGGTTATCAATCTCAAAATTGGCTATCATAAGGGACTCTAGAATCTTTATCCAAGCTCTCAATCAGAGGAAGGCTCCCAAAAACATGGGTCTGGATCACTATTATAGGAAGGTTATAGACTAGATGAAAGAATTCGAAGAGGTGAAGTTCTACCACGTCCTCAGGAATCTTAATCAGTTGGTAGACCACGAAGCGAACAGAGGAACCTCCCTGGGCAAGGGAGTCATCAACATAAATGGAGTTGAAAATCATGAACCAATCCCTTAGAGACTGGGGAGAAGAATTCATCAGGAGATCTCCTGTCAGAAATTGCAGAAATCTGAAAATTGCCAGGAAGGAATCCAAAGTGCAGGTGCGAAGGTATGAGGAAGTTGAGAGAGGACATGCACAGGGTCGCACTAGAATCAGGACAGAGGAATTAGATTCGACATAAGAAGAGAAACCTGACTCTGCTACCATGGGGAAGAGCACCCAATCACAGTCCTCCAGGGAGACAATCATCCAGGGCAAGCATCCTGAAGAAACAGGTAAGACTCTGATTAAAAGAGAGAGAAGAAGTGTTGAAACAGTGTTGGAACATAGGCTGAAACAATGCTGTAACAGATGTTGAAACACAGTGCTGTAACAGATGCTGAAACATAGTGCTGGAACATATGTTGAAACAGTGCTGGAACATATGCTAAAAGAATGCTGTAACATATGCTGAAACACAGTGCTGTAACATATGCTGAAACACAGTGCTGGAACATATGCTGAAACAGTGCTGGAACATATGCTGAAACACCACTGTAACAAAAGATGAAACAGTGCTGAGACATATGCAAAAACAGTGCTGAGGCATATGCTGAAACAATGACTGGAGTTTCAGCATTGAAAATTGACTGAAAAATCCAGTTCTTTTAGAAGGTGTACAGGACCTAGTTCAATTCACAAGTTTATAGCTATAGATGTAGAATGGTTAAGAAAGATAGGCCCGAAGAAACTCGAGGCCATTTTGTAATCGAATATGTGGCTAGTCCACCCCATTAATATAATCTATAACCGTTTCTGTAAAAAAAAAAAAATGACTCATACAACAATTAATATATTAGAAACATACATGAAGGAAATTTCTAAGTTGCATGGAATACTGAAGGAAATTGTCTTAGACAAGGATACCAAGTTTAATTCAAATTTATAGAGGGGATTATTTAAAGGATTTGGTACAAATTTGAACTTTATCACAACATACCATCCATAGTCAGATGCGAAGACAAAGAAATTCAACCAAGTGATTGAATACATGTTACAAATTTATGTGATGGACAAGCCATCTAAGTAGGAAGATTACTTGCATTTGGTTGAGTTTGCTTACAATAATGGGTATAAAGATTCATTAATGATGAACCCACTTGAAGCTTTGTATGGTAGAAAATGAAATAATATAGTGAATTGGGATAACCTATTAGAGAGAGTAGTACTTGGTCCTTAATTGATCAAGGATATGGAAGACTAGATGGTTAGAATTCAGTAGAATTTTAAGGCAACGTGAGACATATAGAAGAGTTATTCAGATAATAAAAGGACAACTAGAGAATTTAAAGTGGAAGAGCATGTGATTTTGAAAGTGAATCCCAAGAATATCTCATTGAAGTTGGGTAGTTGTACAAACTAGCAGCCAGATCTTGTGGTCCATTTGAGATGTTGGAAAAAATAGGGCTAGTTGCATACATGCTTGAATTTCCTACTTCTATGAATGTGCATAATATATTTCATGTCTCTTTGTTGAAAAAGTATGTGCATGATACTAACCATGTTATTAATAATAATTTGATTCAGGTGGAGCCAGAAGGAGACTTTTAGGTCCGACTAGTGTGCATATTGGATAGAAAAGTAAAAGTGATCCAGAATCGATTCATAGAATTGGTAAAATTTTAGTGGACCTACTACGATATTGAAGATCCTACTTGGGAGCATGAAGATGCCATGTGAGTAGAGTAATCGTGAATGTTTGAAGAATTTTGAAATTTTGATTTATTTTTTGTATATGCACTAAGGAAAGTGCCAAAATAAGGAGGAGGGGAATGTAATACCCCGATTTTGAGCCCCCGATGGAATAATGTATTTTTTTAGTCATGAAAGGATGGAGTGCCTAAAAAATTGAAAGAGGTTGGAGTGCCTACAAAATGTGATTCTTTCATCATTGTTAATAATAAAATACATCGCAAGATACAAGACGAACAAGGAAAAGAGTTATAGGGGGATATTATTTCACAAGAGAGGGGGTTTTTGAGGGGCTAAGCCTTTATATTTTAAATTATTTGTGTTCACCCATGTTTGTGTTAGGGGGAAAATGAGGGAGTGCATGAGTCTCTTTGGGAGACCATGTTATGCCTTGGGTGCTTTTTCTATTTAAATATTACCTGTGGGATTTTTGGGGTTCATTTGGTGGGCCATCAATTCTTACTCAAATAATTCTTGGAATATTTCCTCTCAGATTCACTCTGTTTGCTTATTCTTTTGTTTGCATGGGAAGGGAAAAAATATTGTTGAAGGGAATTAACCATGGTTGGATGACTGTAGGAATTACTGGTGTATTCCAATAATGAATTGATGCATGTATCCCTGAGATGCATTGGCATATTTACAAACCTTGTTAACAACTATCAATCTTGAGAGTTCTAGCATTGAGACTTCCTAACTAGTAGCACTGGAGCCCTAGAAAGAGGTGGACAACCTGAGGGAATGTGTGGCAGTTGAGGGGGTTCACTTTCTTTGGGTGGTGCAAGATGAAGGGGAAGAGAGATGGTAACTAGGATTGTTGTGTGTTTTTGAAACCTGTGAGAGCAATATTGTTCACTGGTTTGGGAATATGGGTGCCATTTTGAGACCCATCCTTGTGAATTCATAGCCTTGGATTGAGGGTGACTTGTCATTGATACTTTGAACAACAATGTCTAAGGTTGGGTGGAACATCATTCGTCTGAAACCAATCGGTGATTGGTTATATTAAATATAATTTCTCTCTATCATGTGTTTCTCTACTTGTATATTTATTTCCGTTGTGTAATATGTATTATATCTAATATATCTATTTATAATGTACCTATTTGTTGGTTATTGTTGTGCATGGAATATGGTTCATTTATTTTATGGTGTAATATGAATCTTGATTATTGCATGTGTTCCTTTCATGCTTCTTTGTTAATTAATTAGTATTAGAAAATATAAATCAATCCATGAAGTTCTTTCTTGAAGTAGCATGGCCATCTTGGCGGTGTTTGTTAAATAAATCAGAGAAAAAAATTTCATGGTTCTGATACCGGGTATGTTATAGATTGGTATCAGAGCGAAGTTTTTTGTGGTTATAATATCGGGTATGTTACATATTATTTGAGGGAAGTTTTCTTATATCGTTGTAGAGAAATAAACACTCGATCCCCTTCAGCAAAATGGAATTCAAAGAAATGTTGATCAGTATAATGCTTCATTTGATTGTAAGTCATGACCAATTTATCTTTGAGAGTGTGTAGAATGAAAGCCTGAATTGTAAGGGTATTTTCAACCTCTTGTACCTTGGAGACACCTAGTAGGCAAGGTAATAATGATGGGGGATTTTGACCATAAAATTCCTTGAAGGGAGTCATGTGAATTGCACCATGATAAGTTGTATTGCATTACCATTTAGCCAGAGATAGCCACTAAACCCATTGAGTTTTTCATTTGGACGTGAAGCACCTCAAATAGGCTTCCAAGAACTTATTGAAAGCTTTCGTTCAACCATCATTCTAGGTATGATAGGTAGTGCTAATATGTGATTGTTCTTTCCAGAATTTACTAGTGAAATTTGAATCATGAACTGAGACAATACATTGTGGCATACCATGTAATTTGAAGTTATTGTCCATGAAAACTTGAGCCAATGTGGAATATTTAAATAGGTGTTGGAGGTCATAAAAATGAGATATTTTGAAATTATAACAACTACAACCATGATGACTGATTTATTGTCATATTTAGGTAATTCGATAATGAATTCCATAGATATATTTGTCGATATAGAAGATGGAATAGGGAGAGGTTGTATTTCTCCTAGAGTTTTCATTGTTTCTCTCTTCTTGCATTAACAAATATCACATTCAACCACAAAGTGTGTATATCCTTCTTCATGTCTTCTTATAAAAATGAACATTGATCCTTTAATATGTTTTATGAAATCCATAATGTTCTAATTTTGGCGAGGCATGGGGCTCAAAGAGAATAATTGATTTAAAATTGGATTGTTTGATCAAATAAAAGTGGCCTTTATAATGGAGCTCCTCATTTTTCCAAGTCTATCTAGGAGATACATTAGAATCATGTTGCATTTTTTGGATCAGGATATAATTTTTGGAATCTTGGAACCATTCATGGTGAACTACATTAAACTTAACGACTACAACGAATGAAAGTGAAAATAGGGACTCTTCCTCTTCATATTGCCTGGAAAGAGAATTGGCTGCCGCATTATGTTTTCCCTTCTTATAAATGATCTTATAGTCATATTCAAACATTTTGGTCAGCCACTTCTATTGCTCAGGAGATGAAATCCACTACTCCAAAAAATATTTGAGTATATCATTGTTATCAAATTAATTTGTAAAGGGGGACGGGGGTTGTTTTCCTAAGAAGTTGGTCCCTTGGCAAAGAAATGAAAGAAAATGGGCCAAAAAACCCACAATTTTTCTTATATCTTAAGTCGGAGGAGTGATGAGATATTTTGGCGCGACATGATAAGACGCGTGCAGGTCTGAGAGGTCGAGAGTTGAGCGCCCTAGATCAACGATTGATGGCCATATTGGGGCCTCAACATCTGCACAAGATAAAAAAATATAGAGCGGGTTGGGGAAAACAGTCATGGTTTGTGAAGGTGCTACATGTCAGCCAAAGACGTGCATCGGGCCAAAAAGCAGGGAAGTTCCAAACCACTTTTCGCAGCCCCAATATCTGTATGTGCACATAGTGTCCTATCCCAGGCCGACAAGTGGCCTCCCCTCATCACTTCCACTCCCTCCATCTGTCTTCCACTCACTATCCCGTCGATACCTATCCCTTTCTCATCTTCCGCCACCTATGCCCCTTCCCTCCACATAACCTCCATCCCATTACACCTCATCTCCCGCTTGTGTGGCCCTGATGCTATCCTCCATCTCCTCATCCATCCACAACTGTCCACCTGGACATCCCCCATCCTCTACCCCATACCGAGTGTACCAATGACTTCATCGGAAACCACGTTTGTCATCAGGCTTCCCCTTACACATCTAACTCAGATCCAGATGGTGAATGCTGAGGCTGCCATGTCTTACAGGTGCATAGTTGACTTGAGACTTCTCAATCCTAATGAAGCAGTTATGAATGTTGGTTGGTGGTGGTTGAGCATCATTTCTTCCATAAATAGAAGGCAGGGGAAAGGACTGTCAGTCAGTCGACTCATCGACGGCTCCATTCTGAGGCTTGTTTTCATATGTTAGAGGCTCACGTCTGGACAAAGACTACATGCACAGTCTATAAGGAAGCATGCAAACATAATGCCTTTAATGCATCTACTCAGATATGCTTCCGGGATTTTGTTTTGAGTATAAATACTCAGTTTTGATATATTGTAAGGGTTGATGGTAGAGCTATGCTCCCTCTTGTAAATTTTTAACGAGGCCTCTATTTCTCTGGTTATGTACATGTATTTTAGACTTCTTGTTTAATTATAGTTAACTTCTTTCCATCTCTCCGTAAAAATTGTGTTAAGACACTCAGAATTGGAGGATCTAGTTGAGGGTTGTGATGTTGTTGTTATGTAGGTTTGATCACTACAATATTTTCACCAGTTTTAATCAATTTCTCGTGTTATATTTTCCCCTCTTATACTGAGTAGCTCAAGCATGGAGGTTCCATTCAGGTTGTTAAAGTAGCATCGTGGTGTAGGTTTGATCATCATGTTGTTGTAACTATGTCGTTTATACATATCTTAGTTTCTGAAGCTTTGGGTTCAAGAGGATATTGTTCTTGAATCTTTCTCCTTAGGCTGCTAGAAGAACAGATGTCCATAGCAGGCCCTTACATCTCCTCAATAGTTCTTCCCCCTAGTCACCCTTTTACTGCAACTTACTGACTGAAGTTAGACCAAGACCTCACTTACCTATGCATTGCATGGTCTAGGATTTTGAGTTAAAGAGATATAATCTTGAGACTACATCCATTAGACCACCCTTTAAACTATTTACCATTTCATACAAACTGATGGGTATCAGGCTTACCTCTGACACAATCCGGAGGTGACTTCTGACACTAACATTTTTGGCACCGTTTCCGGGGATGAAATTGAAGATTTTCCTTAGGATTGAATGACAAAGCTTACTGGTTCTGAGGGTGCATTAGAACCTAGTACATCAAGATTGCAGTTGTGCACCTGGCAACTCCACTGTGGTGAATTCATTAATGTGACTCCATGTTTTCAGTTGAGGCTTCCAGAGGCAGACACATGATGTCTACTCCACAGCTTCCTTTGGCAACACCTAAATATGACCCAGAGAAAATTATTGGAAATGGAAGGGCCCTTCATGAAGGAACTTCTATTGTTGAACCAGTTATTTTTTATGATTTTCATTATCCTATAGGAACACCAATTTCTTCTTTTCAGCCTTCTACTATACCTTATGTTGGAGTTTCCTGAACTTTGAATTTTGGGAGTGTTCCTCTTGAGTTTTCCCCTCTTGGTCTAGGATTGGATAGAGAAACCATTGTCACTCCTCTCTCCCTTGAGGTTGTACCGTGGCTTAGACCCAGCGCCTCAAAAGATTTTACCACCCCGTACTTTACCACTCCTCCTCCTGTTAGAGTTACTGATTTTGTGGAAAAGGAGACCCATGTTCCCTCAAGACCTCTAGCATTTTCTCCAAATCCTCTGTTGTTTCCTTTTCCTCTCGGAAGCTCAGTTCCAACCTCCCCTGTTCTAACACCTTCTCCTCCTAATTCTCCTCCACCTCACATCCCTATGGCAGGTGCTACTCCTCCTAGAAGTAGAATGGATGCCATAGTGGCTGCAAGATATGCCCCTCTAGTCTTACCTCATCCCACGAATGCTCTCCCTACCGGATATTACCTGAAATATATGCCTAAGTTCACTGGAAAAGAGGATATAACTGCTGAAGAGAACCTTGCTGCCTTCTACAGTTATGCAGACAATCTAAATATTGAAAATGAAGATGTCTAGATGAGAGTCTTTGTCCAGATCCTTGATGGTGAGGCTAGAAAGTGGTTCATAGGTTTGACTCTTGGATCTATTGCTGGGATTGAAGATCTGGATGATGTTTTCTTGAGATAGTGGGTGGATAAAAAATAATTTATGTATTATATCACAGAGTTTGGGTCCTTGAAAAGGAAAGAGGTGGAATCAGTGTTTGACTTCTCCAAATGGTTCAATAAAATGTATAATAAGATCCATGCTGAAATAAAGCCTACAAAAGCCTCTGCCAAAATCAATTATGCTAGCGCTTTTGACCCTGATTTCTACCTCCTGTTCAGAGAAAGAAGAGATACTTCCTTGGCTCATATGCAATATGCAGCCCAAGAAGTAGAATCCAATGTGTTGGCAGCTAACTAACTTAGGATTAAGGTTGATAGAGACATACCAAGAAAAAACTCTGAATCCTCCACCTCTGGTTCCTCTGTTTCCCCCCCTCAAATGGATGAAGTAACCAAGTTACTAAAATCACTTTCAACTAGGATGGAAAGGTTGGAAGTAGAGGGGAAGATGACATACATAAATCCTCAAAATATTGATAACAAAGGCAACTTCAGGAGGTGGAATAACAATTCTTATTAGATTATGCCAAGAGATCCTAGAAACAGAGATAGGGATGATAAAAAATTCCAAACCCCTCTTCAAAATAACCTTGTTACTGATGAAGAATGAGAGGAGGAGGAGATAGATCCTGAAATCCATTGTCTTGGAGACACCTCCCCATTCCCTCACTTAACTCAATCTACCTACGAAGAGTCCCTCATGAACAGTCAAAAAAATGAGCTAAGAAAGGGGGAGAAATCCAATAGTAGTCCCAATAAATATAACCTCAGGCCTAAGAAAAAGGAAGGGAGGTATGAGATCCTTGGTCATCCTTCCATAGAAGATAAGCCTACTAAAGACACATCAAACAACAACAAAGAAAAGAAATCTCATAATCCTCCACCAATAGCCAAAGACCTTGTCCCAAAGGTAAGAGAGATTCAAAACCCCCCTCCCTCCTTTAGTTTTGAGCATGAAATTCAGAACATCAGAATCCTTGTTCCCCTTTCAGAGCTAGCCAAGCAAGAAGACTTAAAAAGGTCCCTCTCTAAGATATTGCAACCTAAACCATCTTTCCATCTTATATACTCAGTAAATCTCCGAGATGAAAAGCCAATAGTCATCCTAGGTCCTATGATAGAAGATAAGGATGATTCATCCCCTCCTTTCTACACATCATTGAACATACATTATAAGGTGCTGCATAATTGTCTGATGGACTCAGGGGCATATCATAATCTCATGCCCAAAAATGTTATGGAATATCTCAGATTAGAGATCACAAAGGCTTATCATGACTTGTACTCTTTTGATTCAAGGAGGGTGCAATGTCATGGGGTCATCAAAGATCTAGTTGTGACCTTGTTTCAGCTACCCATGAAAAGTGTGGTCATGGATATTGTGGTGGTTGTTGTTCCTCCCAAGTTTGGCATGCTTTTGTCAAGATATTGGATTAAGAGGCTTGGGGGAAACTTTCATATTTACCTCACATATGCTACCATTCCTATGTTTGGAGGGGAGCATAGAATATTGTACATAGAGGCTCAGTTGGCCTATATTATTAATGATGAATCTGACCCCAACAACCATCCTATATTTGCACTTGACACCAAGTTGGGTGCCAGTTTGTTGAATTTCACTAATGCTCCTGAGCCTACCTTAAAGCTCAAAAAGCAGTCCATGGTTTTTCATGAAGCTTCTTTCTCCACCACCTCTATTTGGAAACAAAATTTGATGGAGCCTCCTTTAAGGATGTTGTTGGTGCTGGAGTAGTCTTGGTTTCATTAGCCTAGGAAGCCATATCTCTGTCATACAAATTGGAATTTGAAGCTACCAATAATGTGGCGGAGTACGAAGCTCTTGTTTTGGGCTTAAGAGATGCAAAAGACATGGGGATCAAGGAAATATCTGTGTTTGGAGATGTAGAATTGATTGTTAAACAAATTAGAAATTTGTATCAAGCTAAGCATCCCAGGCTCAGAACCTATAGAAATTAAGTATGGGACCTCATTGATAGTTTTTTCTCAGCTTTCAACACTTCATTTATTCCAAGGGAAAAGAATGTCATGGTCGATTCTTTGGATTTTTTAGCATGCAATTTCAAAGTCCCTCTGCCACCTAAACTCAGGTATGATGTTGAAGTGAAATATAATCCCTCTATACTTGACAATGTCAAGCATTGGAAAGTGTTTGAGGATGATCTTGAAATCAAAATATTCTTGGAAAATGTCGAGGATTTTTCTGTATTGCACATTGATCAAGACCCTGACTCTGAAATAGAGCCCCATCCTGATGTTTTCTTGAAAAAGATTGTTGATCGTCACATTGTCTAGCTACCCAACAATCACATCCCAAAGGGACTAGTTCCTTTGGAAAGGATTTTTGACAAAAATGATGTGGCAATGAAGGTTAAAATCTCAAATGATGATGTTGATGTGGCTGAGTGCAATATTGGCACAGAGCTGGACCCAAAATTTGTCAAATTGTTAAGCAACCTGTCAAGAGAGAAGATGGCCGAATATACTGAGATATTAAAGGAATTTTCTGATGTGTTTGCTTGGACATATGAAGATCTTAGAACATATGACACCAGCATCATTGAACAAAAGATCCCATTGAAAGAGGAGGCCAATCCATTTAGGCAGAAATTAAGACAAATAAATCCTATGTTGTTGCTTATTATGGAAAGGGAGGTGAAGAATCTTTTGGATGCTTAGATTATTGTGCCTTTGATATATTCTGAGTGGGTAACCAACCTGGTCCCAATGAGGAAAACGATTGGAGAAATCAGACTTTGCGTTGACTTCAGAAATATGAACAGGAGCTCTAGGAAGGACAATTACCCGTTGCCAAAGATGGAACACATATTGCAGAAGGTAACTGCTGCATCTAGGATTTCCATGATTGATGGATTTTCTAGCTACAATCAGATCTCTGTCTTGCCTGAGGACAAAGAAAATACAACCTTTACCACTCCTTGGGGCACATTCATGTATGACAAAATGCCCCTTGGATTGATGAACACAGGGGCAACCTTTCAATGAGCCATGGACATCTCCTTCATTAGGGAGAAAGATAAATTTGTGATCATCTATCTTGATGAGATAACATTCTTTTCCAGATCTGATAAAGAATAATGTTGTCATCTGAGGAAAGTCTTATTGAAGTGTAGAAGGTTTGGTCTCTCCTTAAATCACAAGAAATTATTTTTTTCCATGAAGGAAGGGAAATTATTGGGGCACATAGTATCAGCCGATGGGGTCAAAATTGATTCAAGTAGGGTAGAAGCTATTCAAACCTTGTCACTTCCCATATCCAAGAAGGAATTTCAGTCTTTCCTGTGAAAAATTAATTTCTTAAGGAGGTTTGTTTCCAATTTTGCTGAGCTGGTGAAGCACATCACAGTCATGCTTAGAAAGGGAAGTGAAGTAAAATGGATTGTTGAGTCTCAAGAATCCTTCATCCAAATCAAGAAGGAATTGACTGAGGCACATGTGCTTGTCAGTCTTGATTATTCCAAGGATTTTTTTATTTTTTCTTTTGCTTCTTTTGATACAGTGGCAGTTGTTTTGTTGCAAAAAATGCTAAAGGGATAGAGAAGCCAATTTCATTTTTCAGTAGGGCATTGAGAGATGCAGAGGCAAAATATGACATCATGGAGAAACAGGACTAAGCCCCTGTGAAATCTCTCAAATATTTCAGAGTCAATGTTTTGCATTTAATGATCATTGCATATGTTCCTTTAGCCTATGTGAAGGACATTCTCATTCAGCCTGATATAGATGTGAAAAGGAGCAAGTGGATTTCCAAGATCCTTGAATTTGATCTGGAAATAAAGCCCCCAAACTAGTTTAAGTTCAAGGTTTAGCCAAACTATTGGATGAGTCTAATTGTAAAGCTTTGGGGGTTAACTTCATCAACACTTTCTCAGAAAATCAGTAGCCTGGTTTGTCTGATGGAAGTCCTCAGAAAAACCCTCCATTGGTAGAGTGC
This sequence comes from Picea sitchensis, assembly GCA_010110895.2. Lineage (NCBI taxonomy): Eukaryota > Viridiplantae > Streptophyta > Pinopsida > Pinales > Pinaceae > Picea > Picea sitchensis. Next base: position 199,166 of record SNQJ01S0008008.1, on the reverse strand, counting down.
CCCTGGTATACAGATATTATATTTTTTCTGTAAGAGTTAAAGCCCCTTGATGGTATGGGAAAAAGCAAGGCATCAGCTTTAAAGCTTAAAGAAATTAAATATTTCCTTATTGACTAGGTCTTGTATTGGAAAAACCCTCTAGGTGTGCTTCTGATATGTTTACACCCACAGGAGGCCCAAAAGATTATGTTTGACTTTCATGATAGCCTTAGTGGGGGACATCATTTCTAGAGAACCATAGCCTTCAAAATTCTTAGGGTTGGGTACTTCTGGCCTACTCTATTCACTGATGTTTGTGTGAAAATCAGGGGTTGCATCAAATGTCAAAAATTCATTGGGAAACAACATATCAATTCTCTGCCATTGAAACCTATGGTAGCTTCAGGACCCTTTCAATAGTGGGGCCTAGAATTTATTGGAGAAATCCATCCTTCTTTGAGTGGTCAAAACAGGAGGATCTTGAATGCAACAGATTATTTCACCAAGTGGATAGAAGTTATTCCCATAAGGAGTGTTTATCACAAAGTGGTCATTGGTTTCCTTGAAGATATTATGGCAAGATTTGGTTGTCCAAACAGAATCATCGCCGATAATGCTGCATCCTTCAAGGCCAAAACATTGGTCAAATTTTGTGAGTAGTTCGAAATTTCATTGATCCACTCTACCCCCTACTACCCCCAGGACAATGGACTAGCAAAGTCCTCTAACAAAAGCCTGATAAAGATCATCAAAATATTGCTAGAGGATAATAAGAAAGCATGGTATTCAAAGATTAAGTTTGCTTTGTGGGTTGATCGAGTGACAATGAAGAGATCCCTGGGCCTCTCCCCTTTCCAGCTTGTCTATGGGGCTGAAGCAGTTTTTCCTTCTCACCTGGCCCTGCCTGTAGAAAAATTCTTCCAAGGCTACCAAGGTGAGCCTGATGATATGATTAAAAGGATACATCAACTGGTAGAAGTGCAACAGACCAGAGAGAAGCTACTGGAAAAAGTGAATGAACATCAACAAAAGATCAAACAAGCCTTTGATAGAAAGGCGAGAAAAGATGATTTCTAGTTGGGGGATATGGTTCTCAAATGGGATGCGCCAAAGTAGGACAGAGGAAATCACATCAAGTTTGAATCCTTGTGGATCGCGCCCTTCAAAATATCTAAGATATATCCAAATAATACACACAGGCTGCAGAATTTGGAGGGCAATCAAGTTTTCGGTGGCCCTGTTGTTATCACTCCAAGAAACTCCTTAGGGTTGTAGACTAAGGATGCTTGGTAACTTAAAAATAATGTGTAGGTATTCTTGGAACAATGGGATCACTTCAATGATTAATGTAACAGACAACTCATCATACATTCAAATGAAACAATTCTTTCAGAAAACAATAATCAGATCAAGTAATTTTAAAGGAGAGGATTAAGAACACTAATCTTGATTGCCAAATACAGCTGGGTGTAGGGCTTAATACAAGATAGAAATAAATCATTCACTTCAAGTCTATGAGCTCAATAAAGAGATGACAGTCTTTATAAGCTAAGATAAACTGAAATAAATTACAGAAAAGGAAGCATGAATATTTCTGATATTGAAAACGAAAGGATTCTGTAATTTTATTATGCAATAAGAGTCTATACAGTACCACAAAATGTATTCCCAGTTTGAACACTTGTCTCTTAGAAAATATAGGCATTTATAGCCTTTTACAATCAGTTTTTAAGATCTTGAAAACTTGGATCTGTATCTAAAAATAGAAAATCAAATTAACTAAGACAATCGATAACAAAGACTAGTGGCTAGCATTCGCACTGTCTACTATATCAAAATTTGACATTTGTACTTCATCAGCTTCTGGAATCTGTTGTTTCATGAAAAAGGTAAATGCACCTATCTTCTGTAGTTGGATTTCTTCAATTACTCATAGTTGAAACTTTAGGAGACCGATTTATCATTTGGTTTTCAAAATCTCCACGAATCTCTGATGCTGAGTATTTTCTGACTAAGTGGTTAATCCTTTGATGCTCTGGAACTTCTTTAAATACTTTGAAAATCGCCTTGCTCCATATTTAGCTTTCAAAAATTCTTTTTGTGCTTTCACCAGCTAACTCGCCTTATGATTCGTTGGTTAGCTGGTGAAATCTCTGCCTTTCACCAGCTAACTGGTTGTAAATTTACCCTTTGTGCTGGTGAAAGCTCTGTTTTGGCCAAAAAGAAACTTTCACCTCCAAAACTGTTGTTTTATCAAAAACTTAGCATGTCTCTGCTTTATCTCCTTGCATATTCACAACAACCTGGGCTAGCACTTGCATATTTGGGTGTGACTTCTATTTCTGCTTCAATTTTCTAATCTTCCTCTTAAGGCGTTTTGCTAACCACCATAGAATGTTATAATCTTTGGTGATTTTCTTCTTTCTCTTTTTGTCCTTGACACTTTCATGAGCCAACTTCTCAAATGTTGCATTTGTCTCTGCGAAATTATCAGACAGAGTTTTTTATCTCTCCTTGATTACTCTTTCTAAAACCTCCTGTTGAGCAATCACTTCTTTTAGTTGTTTAATTTTCTGTGATTTCTTTGACCTTTTGCTCTTTGATGTTTCACCTTCATCAGTGGGAGTAAAAGTCTCACAATCCTGTGCAAATTCC
>SNQJ01S0008008.1:180823-196482 GCA_010110895.2 Picea sitchensis | reverse complement strand
ATTACTCTTTCTAAAACCTCCTGTTGAGCAATCACTTCTTTTAGTTGTTTAATTTTCTGTGATTTCTTTGACCTTTTGCTCTTTGATGTTTCACCTTCATCAGTGGGAGTAAAAGTCTCACAATCCTGTGCAAATTCCATGGAGTGTTCAGGGATTTTAATGGCTGGACTTTCATCTTCTTGCTCTGGCTCTGTTTCTGAGTCTGTGTATGGTAGATTTAAAATATTTGTTTTATTTTCTGTAGGCTGCTCTGAAGTGGTTTCAAAATCTAACTTTTTCTTTGACCTGTGAGACTTTATGCCATAAATCCTATCTTCTGGTGGTCCTGGAAGAGTTCTCCTTTTCCTCGAGCTGCTCTGAGGAGTTAATTGCCTTTTTCCAGCTCTCTTCTGCTAATTCATGGGCTGAGTTTAGGTTTCAAAGCCTTCCCAAAAAAGGAAATGTTGCCAAGTCCTTCCTATTTGTCTTAGTTCCTCCAGAATTATCAATTTGATTAGGTTGAAATGACAAAGAGTGTTTTTCATACTTAGAGGTTCAACCCTAATCTTTTTACAAACTTTAGTTAGGATTTTGTGCAAGAAGAAAGGTAGATTTAGGAGAGTTTTTGCTGTGAAATGATCTAAGAGCTTGAAATGGTATAGCAACAGCTTGTCATACCTTCCTTCTGAGGTTATATAGAGTTGAATGCCTTTGAACAGGTCCTACCGTTCATCCTCCAAATGAGAAACTAGCATGCTTTTCTTTCATGCAACATTTCTGAATTCTTCCTTAAGATATACTCTGAAATTGAGATTCTTGGTTGTTGTCGTTTTGAACCAACTCTGGCCTAATCTAGGTAAGCTGGTTGTTGTAGCAATGGCGGATTCATCNAAAGACCCGACACAGGCTTTATTTCCATCATACAATTTAGCAAACACTTCAGCTGTTGTTTGGTGGCAACCATTCTGTAACTTCTCAACATATCCCATGTAGTTTGCATCTGAGAAGCGTTTTTGTACCTCTAGATGTGCTTGTAAAAAGGACAGACTGTCTAATTCGTTCCTTAACAATGAACCACTTCGTTTCCTTACCATCTGCAACTCGAACCCCAGACAATTTTGCAAACAAAATCACTGTAATTTGTTGTTTGAGCCAAGTTTTGGCACTGGTGAAAACTCTCGACGTTGTCTTTCAAAAATGAAACCATAACATATGCCTGTGGATGATGCGTGTCGGGGATATGAAGTGTCAATTTGATGTCACCAGCTGAGTAGTATCACTCCTTTACATGTGATGATGGATTTGAATTCATCATCTCCAGCGCCATTATCTCGTGAAGCATGCATTCATGAACACGATCCGCTTTGATATCCGATTTAGACATGCAAAACAGAATCTTCATCATTATCCACTTTAACCAGTGCCTTATAATGATTACGTGATATGTGTTGAGCATGTCATCTTTTGATTTTTGAAAACATGGAGGGAACACACGTGTTCTGCACTTTCACCAGCTAACGGTCTGCGGGAAAGTACTTTTTAACTATTGAAAATCACCACTTTCACCAGCTAGTCATCAAACTTGAAACACGCGTTAGCATTTGAAAGTATTTTCATGAAATTTTAAAGAAAAGACCTTTATGGATCGACTTATTTCTAAGATATGAATTAAAAACCTAAGTTTTTCCACTAGAAGAACTTAAAACGAAATGGAGAAAACTACCAATAACCATGCTATCAATCCCAAAATGAAACCATAGTGACTGATTCATTTTGGGAGCTAACATTTGGCTCCAATTGGGATGGGCACCTCCCTGTGAGGTCACCAAGAACCTAGCTAGACTCAGTAGCCTTTATTACAATTTAAAAATTTGAAAAATAGTTTTGCTTAGTACCATTGGGCATGGAGTTATTCAAGCGATAAAAACAAAGAAAATAGAACTAAAAAGAATATGTACAAGTAAAGCAGGGCTTTAAGAAAAGCCTTATGAAAAATAGGTCTTTAGAAAACGCCCATTGAAAGGGCCACCTGCTACTTCCTTGCCTGCAAGATTTTGGAGAACAAAGGTATTGTTCTGCTGAACTGTTGTTATGACAAAAGGACCTGTCCAGAGAGCATCAAATTTGTCATGTTTCCCCTTCTCTTGCCTTGTTGCATCCCATTTTAAGACTAGATCCCCTGTTTTGAAGATATTTGGTTTGACTTTCTTGTCAAAGATCTCCTTCATTTTTCCTTGGTGTAATTCTGTCTTTTCCAAAAGTTGCTCTCTATCTTGCTGTAACTCTACCAAATTATGAATTCCCCGCGTTAAATCACTTGGTTCATAGTCAGTTTCTTGTAAAAACTTTGCAACTGACAGTGCAAGTTGAACAGGAAATATGGCTTCAGTACCATATACCAACTTGAAAGGAGATGTACCAATTGACTTTTTACTTGTAACCCTGTCATCCCACAAAGCAAATTTCAGCTTGGAATCCCAGCCTCTGGTATTTTGTTCAAGCAACTTCTTTATAATTTTGACTAAACTCTTATTTGATGACTCATCTAATCCATTTCCTTGCGGATAGTAAGCAGTGGAATGTACTAGCTGAATTCCCAGCTCTTCACATAATTTTTCCAAGTGCTTATCTTTGAATGCAGCAACGTTGTCAGTGACTATCCTCTTAGGGCAACCAAATATGGCGAATATGTNAGGTCTGAGGGGAAGAGATTTCAGTTGTTGTTTTCCTTCAAATCTTTGGCACTTGTCACATGTTCTCACAAACTCACACACATCTGAGAATAAGGATGGCCAGTAATAACCAGATCTTAAGATTTTATGTGCGGTGGTTTTCCAATAGTGATGTCCTTTGCATTCACTATTATGGAACTCAATCATGACCTTAGCTGCTTCTTCTTGGTTTATGCACCTCAATAATAAACCTATTGGATTTTTCCAGAACAATAAGTTGCCATTGATGCAGAAATTAATGGCTTTGAGCTTTAAAGCCCTTCCTTGTGTTTTTGTCAAATCTGAAGGGACTGATAAAGTTTACAGAAAATGAATAATATGACTGTACCATTTTCAATTATCTAGGTGAGCTGAGACCTTCATTTCCTCACCTCTTTTATCCTCTGAAGACTGAACATTATCTGCATTAACACTTACCAAATTTATTTCGAGCAGTTTACAATTTTCTTCTGCCAGAAGTTTGGCAAGGCCTTGACCCTTCACAAGTTTTGTTGGTTTAATTTCAACATCAAATTCAATTAACTTTGCAATCCACTTACTCCTTTTCCCATCTATGTCGGTTTGTATAAGCACATCTTTAACTAAACTGGAGGGTACGTAAGCTATTACCTTGGCTTGAAGGATGTAAACTCTGAAAGATTTTAATGACTTGATAAGTGCATATGCTTGTTTCTCCAATAATTCATACTTTACCTCTGCATCCCTCAAGACTTTACTGAAGAAGGCAACCGGTTTCTCCTGATCATTGGCATTTTTCTGCAAGAGTACTGCTGCAATTTTATCTCTTGAAGCACATGAAAAAATGTAAAATTCCTTGGCGAAGTCGGGGCTGATCAAAATAGGGGTTGTTGTAATGGCTTCCTTGATAGCATTGAATGAGTGTTTGGCTTCTTCAGTCCATTTTACCTCAGAGTTCTTTCTTAACATAGCAGTAATATGCTTTGTGAGTTCTGCAAAGTTTACTATAAACCTCCTGATAAAGTTTATAGTCCCAAGGAAAGACTGAATGTCCTTCTTTGATCTAGGAAGAGACAGATTTTTAATTGCTTCTACTCTTTTTGGGTCGATTTTCACCCCATCAGCTGAAACAATATGTCCAAGTAATTTCCCTTCCTTAAGTGCGAAATTTGAATTTTTTGGATTAAGAGAAATGCCATACCTTCGACATTTTAGGAATGTCTTTTTTAAGTGCTGCAAATGAAGTTCATGGATGCTCGAAAAAATAGTGATATCGTCAAGATATATCAGGACAAATTTATCTTTCTCTCCAACGAAAGCAATTTCCATCGCCCTTTGGAATGTCGCTCCTGCATTCATCAATCCAAAGGGCATATTTTCATACATAAACGTACCCCATGGAGTAGTAAAAGCAGTCTTTTCTTTATCGTCCAGATGGACAACAATCTGGTTGTATCCAAAAAACCCATCAATAAAAGACATCACCTTTGATCCTGACACTTTCTGCAAAATATGTTCAATTTTGGGCAGAGGGTAGTTGTCCTTCCTAAAGCACTTATTCAAATTTATGAAGTCGACGCAGAGTCTGATCTCTCCATTCTTCTTTCTGATCGGTACGAGATTTGAAATCCATTCTGAATATTTGAGAGGTATGATGATGCGGGCATCCAATAGTTTTTTGATTTCCCTTTCCATTGTAGGCAACAACAAAGGATTAAAAAATCTAAGTTTCTTCCTAAATGGTTTGGTGTCTTTGTTTAAGGGAATCTTATGCTGAATTACCTCTGTGTCAAAAGTCTTCAAGTCATCATATTGCCAAGAAAAGATGTCAGCAAACTCCTTTATCAATTCTCCATAATCAACCCTTTGTTTTTCAGTCAAATGTGAAGCTAAGTTGACATATTTAGGATCCTGTTCACTGGCTACATTATACTGCAAAACTTCTGAATCTTTTTCCCCATTTTCCAATTTGACAGCCACATCATTATTATCAAAAATCCTTTCCAAAGGGACTAAACCTTTAGGAATTATGTTGGTAGACAGTTGGACTATTTCATGTGTTGCGATTTTGCTTCTCAATTTCATCGTCATGTTCATTCTCTTGATCAATTTGCAAATATGAAAACTCATCTATTACTGCAAGAAATCTAGTGAGTTCGGCATCGTCTTCAAAAAACTTCCAAAATTTTACATTATCAGGGAGGGATGGCCTATATTTAACTTGAATTTCGTAATTCAATTTATGAGGCAGAGGAGGTATGAAAGCACAAGACGACACAGCTAATGAATCAGCCAATTCATTCATTGCTCTGGGTACATATGAAATTTTAAAATCTGCAATAGTGTGAATTGCCCTCAAAACTTCATCTCTATATGCTTTTAGCCTGACATGTTTTTCTTGAAAGGACTTATTCACCTGCTGAATGATTAAATCTGCATCTCCGAATACCTGCAATCTTTTAATCTCCATCTCTTTGCCTGCATTTATCCCCAGGAGTAGTGCCTCATACTCAGCAATATTATTAGTCACTTTAAAATCAAGTTTAAAGGACAAATGAGAAGTTTTCTTAGAAGGGGAAATCAATACCACCCCTGCTCCTATTGATTCTTTGGTATAGGCACCATCAAAGAACATGGTCCAAATATCGTCCTCTGTTGCTTATGTGGGCTGAACTACGGGATTTCTGAGCAGCAATGCATCTGGTAATGAATCATCAATTTGCAAAATACAAGATCCCATACCGGTGTCGACAAAATAGATAGGATGATTGGATGTATTTTGTTTGTCACTGATTACATATGAAAACTGTGATTCCTTGTATAACCTTCTATTTACCCCTCCAAAAACAGGGATAGTAGCGTACGAGAGATCCATTTGAAGACTGCCACCTAGCCTCTTCATCCACGATCTTGATAACAGACATCCAAATTTAGGTGGTATGTCTGCCACTACTATATCCATAACCATAGTCTTCATGGATGCTTGGGTTAAAGTTACAGCCAAGTCCTTGATCATTCCGAGACATTTGACTTTTCGAGAGTCAAAAGAGAAAAGATCGTGGTAAGACTTGGTGATCTCTAGCCCAAGCTCATCCATGACCGCCTTTGGCATTAAATTGTGAGAAGCACCGGAGTCCAACAAACAGTTATGTAATGTTTTCTCATGAATATTTAGAGAGATGTAAAAGGGAGGACAACTTTCATCTCTGTATTCTATCATTTGGCCCAGAGTAATGGTTGGATTTTCATCATATATGTTGAGAATATCAGCGGAGGGGGATATAGATTTGGGATCTAGAGTTTTGAGGATATCCTTTTTGAACATTTCATTTTTCATTAACTCAACTAGAGGAATAAGAATTTTAATTTTCTATACTTCAGCCTCAAAATTGAACGAATATGGGACTTTATCAGAGGCTTTATTAGAGACCTTTACCTCATTTAAAGGATCTTTCTGATTGCTTTGTTGTTCAACAGGGACCTGACTTTCTGGGGTTTGATGCTTGACAGGGGCAACAATCTTCTTGGGAGGAGCTGATGCTTTCGCTTTTGAGGGATTTGTTTGCTGATTCTCTGATGTCTGATATTTTTGCTTAACAGGGGTTGTGCTCTTTTCAGGAGAGGCTAGTGCGTTATGTTGGGTAGTATCAGACTTATATTGGAGATTATATCTATTCATATCTTATGTTGTGAAAATGCCATCATCAATAGGATTATCCTTTGTCTGTTCAGTTATCAATGCTTCTTCATATTCATGTTGTGTCAGATAAGATTTCCCTGTCTCTTCTCCAACACAATGAATATTATCTTCTCCATATTCTTGATAATCACCTTCATCTTCATCCATCACAACATTCTGAAGAGGGGCCTTTATTCTCTGATCTTCAGTAGGATTCTTTTCTCTTTGCAAAATCTGTGTTGGCTGATTATTTCTTCTGAAGTTGTTAGGATTTGGATTTGGGTTCCTGCCTACATAATCACAAGTGCCTCTTCCCTTCACAGGCTTCTTATTTTCAATATTGAGCTTAGATATTTCAGAGGTTAGAGACTCTAGCATCTTAGCCATTTTATTTAACTCTGGGTCAGCACTTGATGAAGAAGAAACTTCATTCCTTGGCCTTCTCCTATCAGAATTTCCCTTTAGCTTTTGAGAGGCTAAAATATTTGATTCCACCTCAAGGGTAGCATCTTGCATGAGAGATAGTGTCGGTGACCTCCTTTCTCTCAACAATAAACAAAACTCCGAGTCAAAAGCATCAGAATATGTGATTTTGGCAGAAGCATCTGAAGGTTTTATCTCTACTGGTATTTTACTATACATCCGGTTAAACCTTTTAGTGAAATCAGAGTCTGACTCACCATTTTGTTTCCTTAGATTTCCAAATTCTGTGATATAGTAAACAAAATCTCTTCTATCACCCCAGTGTTTCAAGAAGGTCTCATCCAATTTCTCGATTCCATCTATGGAACCAACAGGGAGTTATTTGAACCATTTCCTAGCATGGCCATCTAAGCTTTGGACAAAAAATCATGTCCAAACATCTTCCTCTTCAATATTAAGGTTTTCATCATAACTGTAGAAAGCCTCAATATGTTCTTCAGCAGACACATCGCCTTCGCCTATGAATTTGGGCATATACTTCTGATAGTCTCCTGTTGGCATAGCTGATACTGGGTTTGGAAATATGAGTGGTGCATATCTAGCAGCTAAGATTTGTTGCATCTTAGTCAAAGGAGGTGGTGCAGCCATAATGATCAGGGGTGAGAAAGGTGATAGATTATTTTTCAAATCTTCAACACTGGGGAAATGTGAAGGAGGTGAACCTTCTGATGGGAAAGAGGTCATATATGAGGCTCTGTAAAAATTTGCAAGCTATCCAACTAAGTTTTCTTCACCTTTAGTAGACAGCTCTTGGAGAAGATGTTCAACAACAAGGAGGCTAGTATAAATGTTTAAATGATCTTCTTTTTGTTGTGAATGAAAAGACTCAAGAGAAGAATAACTATAATTTCTTTCTAAAGTCTTGGATGCTTTTTCAATCAAGTTTGAATCTGTCAATTTTTCATCATTGCTATTTTCCTGTTGATGAAAAGGAGTTTGTTCTTCTATAGTATTTACAGCTGTTTTTTCATCAGTACTCTTGGAAAACAATTCAAAATTTTCTGCAGTAGATTTTCCAGAACTAAAGAGAGGGTTACCTTCTGTATCTAATTTTGAAGCTTGACCTTGAATTGTCTTTCCTCTCCTAAGAATTAGTTATGGATTAGGCATTGGTGTGACAGGTGATTCTTATGGATTCACCCTAGTACTGATCCTCTTAGGAGCCATGATGAACTTGTGGAGTTGCTAGATAGATAATTACAACCAATTAAAATGTCTAATCTTTGTCTATCATCAAAGATCAGCTCTGTGTCGCATCCCAGGAAAGAAGAACTTAAATTTTGTTTCCCCGGCAACGGCGCCAATTTGTTATCACTCCAAGAAACTCCTTAGGGTTGTAGACTAAGGATGTTTGGTAACTTAAAAATAATGTGTAGGTATTCTTGGAACAATGGGATCACTTCAATGATTAATGTAACAGACAACTCATCATACATTCAAATGAAACAGTGATTTCAGAAAACAATAATCAGATCAAGTAATTTTAAAGGAGAGGATGAAGAACACTAATCTTGATTGCCAAATACAGCTAGGTGTAGGGCTTAATACAAGATAGAAAAAAATCCTTCACTTCAATTCTATGAGCTCAATAAAGAGATGACAGTCTTTGTAAGCTAAGATAAACTAAAATAAAGTACAGAAAAGGAAGCATGACTATTTCTGATATTGAAAACGAAAGGAGACTGTAATTTTATTATGCAATAAGTGTCTATACAGTGGCACAAAATGTATTCCCAGTTTGAACCCTTGTCTCTTAGAAAAGATAGGCATTTATAGCCTTTTACAATCAGTTTTTAAGATCCTAAAAACTTGGATCTGTATCTAACATTAGAAAATCAAATTAACTAAGACAATCGATAACAAAGACTAGTGGCTAGCATTCGAACTGTCTACTATATCAAAATTTGACATCTGTACTTCATCAACTTCTGGAATCTGTTGTGTCATGAAAAAGGTAAAGGCACCTGTCTTCTGTAGTTGGATTTCTTCAATTACTCATAGTCGAAACTTTAGGAGACCAATTTAGCATTTGGTTTTCAAAATCTCCACGAATCTCTGATGCTAAGTATTTTCTGACTAAGTGGTTAATCCTTTGATTCTCTAGAACTTCTTTAAATACTTTGAAAATCGCCTTGCTCCATCTTTAGCTTTCAAAAATTATTTTTGTGCTTTCACCAGCTAACTCGCGTTATGATTCGTTGGTTAGCTGGTGAAAGCTCTGCCTTTCACCAGCTAACTGGTTGTAAATTTATCCTTTGCGTTGGTGAAAGCTCTGTTTTGGCCAAAAAGAAACTTTCACTTCCAAAACTGTTGTTTTATCAAAAATTTAGCGTGTCCTTGCTTTATCTCCTTGCATATTCACAACAACCTAGGCTAGCACTTGCAGATCTGGGTGTGACTTCTGTTTCTGCTTCAATTTTCTAATCCTCCTCTTAAGTCATTTTGCTAACCACCATAGATTGTTATAATCTTTGGTGATTTTACTCTTTCTCTTTTTGTCCTTGACACTTTCACGAGCCAACTTCTCAAATGATGCATTTGTCTCTGCGAAATTATCAGACAGAGTTTTGTATCTCTCCTTGATTACTCTTTCTAAAACCTCCTGTTGAGCAATCACTTCTTTTAGTTGTTTAATTTTCTGTGATTTCTTTGACCTTTTTCTCTTTGATGTTTCACCTTCATCAGTGGGAGTAAAAGTCTCACAATCCTGTGCAAATTCCATGGAGTGTTCAGGGCTTTTAATGGCTGGACTTTCATCTTCTTTCTCTGGTTATGTTTCTGAGTCTGTGTATGGTAGATTTAAAATATTTGTTTTCTTTAATGTAGGCTTCTCTGAAGTGGTTTCAAAATCTAACTTTTTCTTTGACCTGTGAGACTTTATTCCAGAAATCCTATCTTCTGGTGGTCTCGGAAGAGTTCTCCTTTTCCTCGAGATTCTCTAAGGAGTTAATTGCCTTTTTCCATCTCTCTTCTGCTAATTCATGGGTTGAGTTTGGGTTTCAAAGCCTTCCCAAAAAAGGAAATGTTGCCAAGTCCTTCCTATTTGTCTTAGTTCCTCTAGAATTATCAATTTGATTAGGTTGAAATGACAAAGAGTGTTTTTCATACTTAGAGGTTCAGCCCTAATCTTTTTACAAACTTTAGTTAGGATTTTGTGCAAGAAGAAAGGTAGATTTAGGAGAGTTTTTGCTGTGAAATGATCTAAGAGCTTGAAATGGTATAGCATCAGCTTGTCATACCTTCCTTCTGAGGTTATATAGAGTTGAATGCCTTTGAACATGTCCTACCGTTCATCCTCCAAATGAGAAACTAGCATGCTTTTCTTTCATGCAACACTTCTGAATTCTTCCTTAAGATATACTCTGAAATTGAGATTCTTGGTTGTTGTCGTTTTGAACCAACTCTGGCCTAATCTAGGTAAGCTGGTTGTTGTAGCAATGGCGGATTCATCAAATATGATTTCTAAAGACCCGACACAAGCTTTATTTCCATCATACGATTTAGCAAACACTTCAGCTGTTGTTTGGTGGCAGCCATTCTGTAACTTCTCAACATATCCCATGTAGTTTGCGTCTAAGAAGCGTTTTTGTACCTCTAGATGTGCTTGTAAAAAGGACAGACTGTATAATTCTTTCCTTAACAATGAACCACTTTGTTTCCTTGCCATCTGCAACTTGAACCCCAGACAATTTTGCAAACAAAATCACTGTAATTTGCTGTTTGAGCCAAGGTTTGGCGCTGGTGAAAACTTTCGGTGTTGTCTTTCAAAAATGAAACCATAACATATGCCTGTGGATGATGCGTGTTGGGGATATGAAGTTTCGATTTGATGTCACTAGCTGAGTAGTACCACTCCTTTACCTGTGATGATGGATTTGAATTTGTCATCTCCAGTGTCATTATCTCGTGAAGCATGCATTCACGAACACTATCTGCTTTGATATCCGATTTAGATGTGCAAAATAGAATCTTCATCATTATCTTCTTTCACCAACACCTTATAATGATTACGTGACATGTGTTGATCATGTCATCTTTTGATTTTTGAAAACGTGGAGGGAACATACATGTTTTGCACTTTCACCAGCTAACGGTCTGCGGGAAAGTACTCCTTAACTATTGAGAATCGCCACTTTCACTAGCTAGTCATCAAACTTGAAACACGTGTTAGTTGTTGAAAGTATTTTCATGAAATTTTAAAGAAAAGACCTTTATGGATCGACTTATTTCTAAGATATGAATTAAAAACCTATTTTTTTCCACTAGAAGAACTTAAAACAAAATGGAGAAAACTACCAATAACCATGCTATCAATCCCAAAATGAAACCATAGTGACTGATTCATTTTGGGAGCTAATACCTGTAAATGGGCATTTTCTCAAGAAGTTTTTTATTTGAGCCACAAGTAGCACCCATGTTTTTGGAGATATTGTTTTTCTTTAATTTTATTGGTTTTACAGGTGACTCCATAGCCCAACGGTAAGGCACTGGAACTGCAGAAGAGTTCTTGGAATCTCAGAGGGAACAAGCCATCCCCCATAGATCCTAATGTTATCACATTAATTTGTAAAGGGGGTCGGGGGTTGTTTTCCTAAGAAGTTGGTCCCTTGGCGAAGAAATGAAATAAAATGGGCCAAAAAACACACAATTTGGCTATATCCTAAGTCGAAGGAGTGATGACACATTTTGGCGCAACATGATAAGACACCCACATATCTGGGCGGTCGAGAGTTGAGCGCGCTAGATCAACGGTCGATGGCCATATCAAGGCCTCAACATGCGCACAAGATAAAAAAATATAGAGAGGGACGGGGAAAATACATGTGGTTTGTGAATGTGCTATGTGTCATCCAAATACGCGCATCGGGCCCAAAAGCGGGGAAGTTACAAACCACTTTTCACAGCCCCGATATGCATATGTGCACATAGTGTCCTATACTGGGCCGAAAAGTGGCTGCCCCTCATCATTTCTTCTCCCTCCATCTATCTTCCACTCACCATCCCACCGGTACTTGTCCCTTTCTCATCTCCTGCCACCTGTGCCCCCTCGCTCCACATCACCTCCATCCTTGCACCTCAGCTCCCGCTTGTGTGGCCCCGACATTATCCTCTGTCTCCTCATCCATCCAAAAATTTCCACCTGACCATCCCCCATCCGCTACTCCATACTGAGTGTGCCAATCACTTCGTCGGAAACCACGTTTTCCATCAGGCTTCCCTGTAAGAATCCAACTCAGATCCAGATGGAGAATATTGAGGCTACCACATCTTACAGGTGCAGAGTTGACTTGAGCCTTCCCGATCCCAATGAAGCAGTTATGAAGGTTGGTTGGTGGTGGTTGAGCGTCATTTCTTCCATAAATAGAAGGCACAAGAAATGACTGTCAGTTAGTCGGCTCATCGACAGTTCTATTCTGAGGCTTGTTTTCATATGTTAGAGTTTCATGTATGGACAAATAGTGCATGCATAGTTTGTCAGGAATCATGCCGACCTAATGCCTTCAATGCATCTACTCAGATATTGATGTAGGAGCATTACAAGCAGTCAGCCAAGTGAGCATGAAGGAAGAAGACAACTGGAAAATGCAACACACATTTTACATGTTTTCAAAATGTTTTTGAAGCATTAATGTGATAGTTAAAAGGAAGTGTACTTGCATGTTGTAAACAGATCATGAGCGATTGCTCTCATCTGTAAAAAGTTAAGGCATTTATGCATAATTAATGAAGTAGGTAGATTTAAAATTCCAGATTAGACAGTTTCAGGAACACGAGGGAAAACGACTATAGATACCCTCATCTTTGTATCATTATGGCATTCAAAATTAGATCATTGTAGCATTAGCATAGAGCAGAGGAGAGATGTAGCAGAGGAGTTGTAAAGAAGAACCCATGTACAAAAGTTTTGGATTAATATATGAAACTTTAATTCAAGTTCATGGTGTCATGATGATTTATGTGTATACATGTTGAATGGTTTGCTTACCATTTTTACTCTCTTTGTCATGCATTTGTTATTATGTTGTATGTGAATATATGTTTTTAAGTTGAATGTTTAAATTCTGAGAGAGAAAGAGAATGAGTTTCAATTGTTTCTCTTCTTGAGAGAATTTCCTGCAAGAAGTACAGTGAAACATCCGCAAGGAGTGCATTGACAAAGTTTCAGAGTCCATCTCTGAAATCTCAGGAGGGATACTGTTGTTCTCAATATAAGTGAAAAGTGGAGCACAAGAGCCATGCAAGGAGTGCGCAGGCGTTGGAAGTCTTAGGACTTATCAACTAAAAGGGGAGTGGAAGGACTGTTGTTGCAGAGGAGTTGCACAGAGTCGAGAGATTCAAATACACAACAGTATTTGAAGTCCTGCCGCAAGGTGTGCGAGCATGAGCCCTTTTTCGAGACTTGAATTTATCAAAGAAGCTTAGAAGGGGTAGTTCCTTTAAAGTATTCAAAGGGAAGTGAAGTGAAGTTTCTTTGAAGAAGGAAGGTCACAACGAGCGGACATTCATTCATTTTGCAGAGGTTCTTGAGGAAAGAGTCAGACGGTCAAAATTCTCTGTGGAGAATCCCCGAAACAATGAGGATCGTAGGATCTACAGAAGCTGCAAGGTGGATAAGGGAAGATGAACCCAGGTACCCAGAATCAACGTGGGCCATTGATCTTGATCTGTTTACAGTTGTCAGATGATTTTGGGGATTCAGAGTTCATAAATCTGGAGTGCGAGCCAAAACCTTTGGTTGACCAAATCCCAAAAATGCGAAAAGAGTTTCGTGTATAAGGTAAGAGCGACGAGGTCAGAATTTTGGAACTTCAGAGTTCGGGATTTTGGAGGTCCTGAGGACGTGTGATCGGGATGCACGGGAGAGAAAAGTACAAAATCCGAAGTCGTGGCAGGATATTGTCGGCATTTTGGGAATCGGGATTTTGGCATTCCCGTTGACAAGAGTTTGGGCTCTTCACATGAGAACCCCCGAAGTTGCGAAATGCGAAATAGTGTGAAGGGACGTTTCGGCAATTCGGTGTCTCAGGGTTCGGGAACCTGAGAGGACAGTGTTCTAGGATCGAGAGTCTTGGACTCCCGGTAACTGAAAGTCTAAAATCATGTGGGCTGTCAGATTGAAGGGAGGATTATAGTTGTTTATCCCGTTGGAAATATTTTTTCAGACTTTGGGGCATGCAGACGTTAGAGAACCGGAGGCTTTACATCAGGATTCGAGAAATCACAAAGTCCATAACCCTGAAAAGGAGAAAAACCCGATATATGAGCAGAACATGATCAGAGATTTGGCGTATCAGCATTTCAGGTTTCAGCAAGTGGAAGAGTCGAGGAGCTCGACATCAGGGGTCGCGAAACCCCGAAATCTGAAGTCCTTTGTGGCTTAAATGAAGGGGTCGGTTAACCCTCGGCATGGTTGTAGTGAGGATCCTATGCAGACCTCTATTCTGAGGATTGGGGGTCTGCGTCAAGTGGTATCAGAGCCCAGAACAATTTCTTTGCTTTCTGTAGTAGAGAAAAGAGAAATTTCTCAGCCATGCCACCGAGAAGAAGAGATAGGCCAATGCCTGATCCAGCAATGGAAAGGGAAATGCGCGAACTACGTGCCAGGCTTGATGCCATGGAGACAGCATAGAGGCGCACAGTTAATGCTGGGGATGTCAACGAGGATGAAAGTGAAAATGAAGCTGGAAACGAGGGAGAAGAAGTTGCAGCAGAAGATGCAGTAGATGAATTCCTATTCAGGGCTATTGCAAGGATAGGTGCTAGGGAAAAAATGGAGATTCCCATGTATGAGGGAAACTTGGACATTGAAGAACTTCTAGACTGTATTAGAGCTCTGGATAAATATTTTGACTATGAGGATGTCGAGGAAGACAAGAAGGTCAAACATGTTGTCACAAGACTTAAAGGGCATGCAACATTATGGTGGGATGAACTGCAGGCTGACAGACGCTGCAAAGGAAAGAAGAAAATCAAGAGTTGGGATAGAATGGTTGCAAAAATGAAGGCAAAATTCATACCCAAGGATTATCAAATTACTTTGTTTCGGAGGATGCAAAATTTGAGACAGAAGCTGATGTCAGTGAAGGAATACACTGAAGAATTCTACAAGATCAACATCAGGGCAGGTCATCGGGAAGGTGATGATGAAAAGGTTGCCAGGTACATGAATGGTCTGAGATATGACATCCAAGATGAGATGAGCATGATTACCCTTAGAAAGGTGGAAGATGCTTATCAGATGGCTCTGAAAGCTGAAGAAAAGTTGAGCCGAAAGCAAGTTCAGAGAGGTCGAGGCAAAAGTCAAGCCCGAGGAAAAACAATTGCCCAAGACAGGAATCAGAAACCCAAAGAAGAGTGGAAGAACCCTTAGACTCAGCATGAGAGAGGTGGAAGCTCACAGAGAGGACAGTATGCTAATAAGAATGCTTTTCCTCAAACCAGAGGGAGAGGAAGAGGTAGAGGTGGAGAAATAAAATGCTTTACCTGTGGAAAAAATGGACACAAATCCTATGAATGTCCAGATAAAAATAAAGATGGTGGTGAAACTCACATTTCCAAAGCAAAAGGATGGAATGTTGAGGCAGAAGATGCTGAGGTCGGAAGATCGCTGATGATGAGAAAATTTCTCTTAATGCCAGAGAAAGAGGCAGAGAACCCAACCCAAAGGAACAGACTTTTTCGGACTACTTGCAAGACCAAAGACAGGGTATGCAAGGTCGTCGAGGACAGTGGTAGCACAGACAATCTCATTTCTACAGAGATGGTAGAAAATCTGGAGCTGGAGACTATTGAACATCCAAGCCCATACAGAGTTTCATGGCTACAAA
>SNQJ01S0008008.1:146877-166151 GCA_010110895.2 Picea sitchensis | reverse complement strand
GAGATCTATCATCACCAACAAATATTTTCTTGGTGTTACATTCATTTAGAGTAGAAAATATGTCTCTATCCTTAGCCATATGATAAGATGCTCCATAATCAATAAGCCACTTATCAGAAGTAGAAGTAGAAGGTGTATTGAAAGAGAAACCAGAAGCAGAAAGTGCATGTCCATGAGAAGAAGAAGAAGAAGTAGGATCAATACTGATGTTGTGCTTCTTCATCGCTACTTCTAAAGCTGACATCTTCTTGAAACATTTGGACTCATCATGACCATCTTTATCACAAAAGTTTCAATGTCTGTCAATCTTCTTATTTTTATATTTTTCTCCCTTGTCTCCATTCGGAGCAAAAGATGTTTGAGTGGGTTTGGGACCTTTATATTTATTGTTTTTGTGGCGAGGATGTTGCTTCTTGGGATTCTTGGGTTTATATTTCGATTGGGAAACTAAGGCTTTGTTGGAGGTACATGCAGTGTTGATCACTCCAAGTTGTACAAGCTTATCTTCCTCTCTAATCAAAACAACACAAAAGGACTCAAGAGTGGGTTTTTCATAAGCTTTCCCTAGATCCTCTCTCATGGCATAAAAGGTATATACAAACACAGAATATTCACTACCTAGCTTAGAAATAATAAGATAGATGAAACACTCTTCCTCCATTTTTATCTTACATTCTTCACATAAAATTCTGAGTGTTTTAAACCTAGATAGATAGTCTCCAAGGCAAGAAAAATCACTTGGACTCAAGGTCAGTACTTGATTTTCTAACTGTTGTGCTTGAATAATATTGAGTTTACCAAACACAAATTCAATCTTGTCCCAAGCTTCTTCGGGGTCATCAATTTCTTAGAGGTGGTAACTTAAATCATGAGAGATGGACATTCTAATTAGTCCACGTGCTTCATCACTCCTATTAGCCTATTTGAATTTCGTATCATCATAAATGGGTTCTTTTTCCTTTCCCAAGGTAATATGGTACAAGCCTTTACTTCTTAATAAATCTTCCATATGAGATTTCCATTGGAAGTAGTTGTTGGTATGAAAAACATTACTTGTAGAAGCCATATTAAATATGCATATAATATGGATTTAAAAACTAAAAATGATTATCTGGATGGAAAGAGCTCGAAAAGTTATGCGTTTTTAAAAAAAACGGCACTGAAAATAGACTTCTGATGTGAGAGTTATGCTCTTTTAAAAAAACGACATAAACAGTAACCAAATGACCACGTGATAGTGTAAGTTGCTTTATGAAGTAACCCACTTTTATAAAGAGAAGTGGGGATCACTTTTACAATGAAGTTACTTTATAATAGAAAATCAAGACCTCTTACCTAATAAGGCAAGTTTTAACCAAATGGTCTAGAAAAACATATTGTAATGTTTAGAAAGAGGATTGGGGGTGTTGTTGTTGTTGTGGAAGACGGTCTTGGAGAGCGTGCTAAAAAAAAAATCTTTTCACACAAGAAAAAAATTTCACTTCTCGATGACAACAAGGGTTAGATCTCGGTTAGCTTACCCAGAAGATGCACCTTTTCCTATTTGTTTCTGATTTTCCAAGATCGCACAAGGCGCGGGGCAAAGAGCATACGCAGATCTAAAATAGTAGAAACCCAGAAATAAAAAAAATACAAACTGAAATAAAACCAAAATAAAACTTTGCAGAAATTAAAAAAATGTGTATTCATGCTTTATACCTCTGGATTTGACTTTAATGGCCGTATCTTGGGCAAACGGAAACCTTTTCGAGTGAAAAAATAATTGTTCCTCAATGAAACGAGTGCTCTAGACACAATGGAACAGTCCTCTCAGCCCAGAAATGTACGAAAATGACAAAAAATACAGATGAGGCAACTCGACTTCATGATCTCGGTCTACAACAGGAGCGGGTCTTCAAACAGGCTCTGATACCATGTTCGACAACACAGGTATTCAAACAGAAGATGAACAGCTTTAGTAACCACTCACATAACCAGATCAAAGATAAACACACTGATGTTTTCAAGTGGTAAAACCCCTATGGGGAAACATCCACAGCCCCAACCAACATGGCCACTTGGAGTAGTTTATTAATGCAAAGAAAAATATTATAGAGAAATTTTACAAAAGATTTTCTCACAATTGATCATTGGAAAATGACCCTCTGTGCTCTTTAAATAGAGATCATGGACCAATCGGGTGTTAATCCACAGATCAATGGATGTTAAGATGGAGGAGAGTATGAACTGTCAGATCACTCTATGTCAGGAACATATCGTGACCATTGAATTTCCTAACTACAAATGCATACTAAAGAAACACACTTTTACCTAACGACACAATAGACCAAGTAGATCTTAATTAACTCATAATTTTCTAAATATCCTAACACTAGGGACACATGGAGGATCCATTGATGTTTTCTTGTTGAGATACACTATTCTACTCTATATTTCACTATTTTGAGGGAGGCTTCACTTTGACCTACTAGTAGAGCATGATCGGTCATTGGAATCATCATTGGAAGCACACAACCAATCACTAGTTTCACTACTAACATCCCACAACCTCCCCTGTATCCTTATAGAATTGGTGAGTTAGGAGGATATCAACATTGGGTGAGTCGTTTCTCTCATGATATGAGATTAGTAACTCCCAATACATTCAATCTTAACTAAGTTATGTTGGGCCCTTCATTTTTGGTTTGAAGTTGTGCAAGGAGGACTACAATCCCAATTTTGGTCAAAAAACAAGTTGCGCAAGCCACAAAAAAGCTGGACAGTGGAGCAAGAAAAGAAACAAAAACTGGTTGTGAAAAGAGAAGACGCAACACTAGTGAGGCAAAAGCAGTTACAACAGAACAAGAACAAGAAAGCATGTAGAGCCTAAAGCCAAAAGATCCCACTCAACCTATATATGAGATGCATGTTATTGGAAAAGTGTTGGTTTTTATTATTGGGTATGGTTGGGTGTATTTTCTTGGTTGTAGGGTTTTTTCATAGATGGTATAGAGGGCGCAGACAGATTAAAGGTTCTATGATTGTAATTTGTATACCATTTTGGGGAAAAGGGTAGATAGAGCTCTGTGACATGAGTTTGGAGACAAAAGATTGTAACAAAGTATTGATTTGTATCTTTGAGATTGTATCCAAGAAGCTCTGTTGATAATATATATATGGAAGGACCTAAAATTTTGAAATTACTGTGTCATTTTGTGTGTATGTTTATGAATTGTCTCCTTACAATATTTCTTTATGTTTTACATGATCAATACACTGCCTCTATTTTCAAATGCTATCATAACTTGATTGTCTTTATTTCCAGTATGAATGAGTTCAAATATATTATGTGGTTAGTCTATCTTGCGCAAGATCATGGTGAATCTTGAAGATTTTGGAAACCCACCTAAGTATTCTCCTTTCCCTTCGCTATCTTCTTGTATTGGTTGCGCTTCGGGTGAGACTTCTTCTTTTCAAAGGAGATGAAAATGCCAATGCTCTAGACTACTTGGTGCCTTTTGTTGGTAACCTGAGAAGGACCCTGTTCTGATCAATTATGTGCCAACAAAATGGTCCTGTTGCCAGGACCCGTGTTAAAACAGAACCTGTAGGGAGAATTCGTTCGCATTCATAGATTTGATATTCACCAGTGGTGGGAGAGAAATTACGATGCCTTCATATGGAAAGAAGTGTATCTAAGAGGAAAATCTGTGAAATATACACAAGAGGTATTCTTTTACTCAGAAAGATCAAGTGACCAATACGAGATATTATGGGTTAAGTTCTCGGAAGAACCTTTCCGCTGGATAGATAGGCTCCAAGAAGATCCGGAATTCCAAGAACAAGTCAAGAAGACCTGTGCTTGGGATATGGAAAATATCACAACACTTCATCGGTTGGATCGTCCAGTAGCACGAGCAATCAATTTATGGGTCAATACAACATTAGAAGGATACATTATCGATTTTGCAACTAAGAATCACCAATCGTTTTCATGGGCAGAAGAGGATTTCAAGAAAGACTCAAGGGGAATACTATTGAGAGAAATCCCCCTATGGATTAAGGTTTTCTTGATGGAAGAGGGGATATTGACTATGTCCTCGACTGAGATGGTAGTTTAAACACCCTCACTTGGGTTGGGGGTAGTTTGGGGTGGAGTCATGGAATGAGAGAGGGGAGAGGGTTATTTGACAAATGAGGGAGCAAGAAGAAATGGACTCAAGAGATGAACGAGATTTTGAAAGAGTCACCATACTTGAGAAGTGGTGGCACAGTAAGATAAAGAAATAAGTAAAACAGTCTGAGAAGTTGCAGAATTAAGTCAGACTAGGAGAAGTAAAGGAAGGATATATGGAAGAGTTGTGAATTATGAGAAGACATGAAAGACTAGCCAGTCAAAGATTAAATGAGAGAGAAGCACAAAGAGAAAGAAGTCCCCAGGAGGGTGGACAAGGAGAAGAAGGTTTATAAGCAAGGGAAAAGGAATCCAGCATGGAAATTGAAGAAGAAAGAGAATATTCAGCCCCGATGCCAGGAAATATCAGGAATTCGGCTGAAGAGACCACTCCAGAGGATGAGAGCGAGACCCCCCGGATCAAAGAAACCCACCCTAAAGCCAGTGGCACCAGTCCCAAATCACCCATACCCCAAGTTCCTTCTATACAAGCAGTAAATTCTATACTACCTTCTTATGCTATTTTTGTTCCATTACAGTCAGTTAGGAAACCACAACCGAGAAGCACAAATACTGGGAGGATATTGGGATCCCCTGGTAGATCGCAACCAGGACCGTTAGGTTTTATAATGCTAGGAGAAGTAAGATAAAAAATGGTTGGTAATGCAGGAGGTTCGATTGATCGATACCCAAAATTTTGGGGTAAGAGAGACGAGGATGTTGAGAAACATTGGTTCTTATGTGAAGCAATGTAGAGATCCGGAGGGACTTTGGATGCGAATAAACTGGTTGAATTCCAGACTACTTTGAGAGGCCTTTCTCTCAAATGGTACATGAAGGCCATTGAGCTAGGAGTACCATGAGTGCATGGTCAAGCGTTCAAACTTGACAAGGTACAGACAAATTTCATAGAAGTGTTTAAGCTACCTCAGTCAGAATAACAAGCTTTGTCTGAGTTGCACGAAATTCAACAAAGGGAAGGTGAATCGGCCTGGGAATATAGCTAGAATTTTAAAGATGCTATAGGAAGGTTAGCACATCCAATTCATGAGTAACATCAAAGAGAATGGTATATCCATGGATTTCTACCTCTGACACGGATTTCATTAACGCAACATCATATAGCCACTTTGACAGATGCCTTGGAACAATCAATGAATATTGAAGCCATGGTAGGATATTTGGGGAGCCTAAGAGTGACCATACCCCCAACAAATGAAAATTTGGTGCAACTACAGGGGAAAATATCAACGATTACAGAGAAGATTCAAGAATTGATGATACCCAGACTAGGACAACCATAAGTCTGGTGTATGGATTCTAAACAAAAGGACATTTGGTGAACGAATGTCCATGGATGAGGGGAATGGGACCTCCTCAAAATCTGATGGGACCCTCACCAAGACCCATGGGAGGAGTTGCGCAAGTATTCAGGAATTTACCATTCCATACCCCAACCCCATATCATGCTTTTCCAGGTAATCAAGTAGTGCCATCAATTGAGTATTGTGATATTTTTTGAATCCATGGGAATGGGCCAAGACAGTGCCCAATTATTCAGAAGTATTCAACAGTACCAAATATCGTGCAATATGAATTTTGCACATCTACCACAAATGCTACCAATCAGTGTAGAGCATTGGATGCACTTGCAGACAGACTAGATCGAACATCATTCAGGGTGAATGAAACCCCTCACGGACCAGGAAGAGGTTGAGGAGGTGGAGCTGGAGGAGACTTCAGAGGAGGAGGAACCAGGGGAAGAGGACCAATTAGATGCTACAATTGTGATGAGAAAGGCCACATGGCTAGAGAGTGTCCTCACCCAAGGTGACCATGGTGCTCTCATTGCAGAACCAATGGGCACACAACTGAAGACTGCCTAGAACTAATTGAAAAATGGGAAGATTAGGTATGCCAACGAGGAGCTAATCTCAACAATTCAGATATAAAAAGGGTTATTAGAGGAAAACTACCCAACGTTAATATTGTTACTCGAAGAGGGGAAAAGACTGGCACAGATGTTGATAATTTACCACAGATCCATAAAGAAGCACCTAAGGAAGACAGGTATGATCCTCTGAAACATAAGCTATTCTTTAAAAATTCCATAGAATTATTTCAGAATATCCCTGGCCCTGAGATGAAAGAGAAATCTCCTCAGCCTATTTTTTACCCTAAGATCACACAAGTCCTTGCTTCACCCCCTGCACCTAGAAACCCTATAGTCCCGATGAGACAACCTAAGTAGACTAAAAATGTAGTTGACCTTTGGTTTCATTTATTTTATGATATTATTGGGAATGACCAGTTGTTGGCATAGAGGCATACCCAGGGTTCAATGCTACAACAACGGACCAACAAAACCCTAACTACCGACCCTTTCATAAACACTTGCGAAGAAGATGAAGTCTCACCCAAAGTAGAGGTAGGGGTGGTTGCAGGACTCACGTGTCTGCAACCTTAGTTGGGACATAGATCTGTGATTATAATACATAATAGAGCACTTAGCACCATCAGTTCATCATTATTTAACCAATATCTACTCTACATAGGAGATAGAGCATCACAACATTCACCCAGATCTAATGTATCTAAGCACTTAGCATAAAGAAATAGATTATATTTAGTAGATTCAAGCACTAAGCAAGTTCACATAGGTCATATCTATCATCTAGGGTCATCATAAGCACAAAAAATAACAGATATATCTATCTATATCAAATCACTTAGCAAGTAAAGACATAAACACATCAAAACATCGCACAAAGTAGAATAACACAATGTTTATGTGGTTCACCCCCACCCTGGGGCTATGTCCACCACCTCTTCTTCTTTATTAGCTTCTTCAATGGGTTACATGTATAGAGCCTCAAAACCCTACTCCTCATAGGATAGAATATCTATGCATCTCACTAGATCCTTCTTCCTTGCATTGTAGCACAAATCCATCCACACTCTGTTACAACCACTTGCACTTAGCTCAACAAGTCTCTCACAGTATGCATAGAGAATCTACAAACCTTACTTGCACTTAGCACAACATCACCTAGATGCACTTATACCTTCTTACATGGCCTAGCCTTCTATTTATACATTACAAAATATCCCTAAGCATGGGTAAACCCATGGGCCGACATTCCCATACCCGTTACATATTCCCAAATCCCAAAAGGGACCCAAAAAGGGGCCGATATCCCATGATCTCCGCTTCATCTTGTGCTCTGCCTTCGACAGGCTCTCGAAGTCCCAAAATGGGTCAAAATTGACCAAGGATCTCCAAAAACTTGGTCAAGGGCCAACAAGCCCCCAAAACTCACCTATGACTCGTCCCGAGTCACTTGGTCTGGGTAGTTTTTCCTCGAAATCCTCAAGATTCTTTGACTTTCTGTTGTGTTATAGCCTCTTTTTAAACGAATGCTTGGATGACTGCATCATTGATAGGTCCCTCTAGATGTTGTTCAGCTGTAGTGACAACCTACTCTAGCTCTGCTCCTTGGCCTTCTACTTCTGTAAACAATTGGTAAGCCTTTTCTTGTATAGGTTGGAGTTTCTAAGTTACCTCCATAACTCTGCTCTGGATAGTGTGCATATGTTGCTGAGAGGTCCGCTACTCTTGGGATCGCTTCATTCTTTCCACAACTGATAGGAGCTTCAAATACGCCTATATCTTTTCAACTTGATACTTTGCCTCTTGGAGCTACGACTCCAATGCCTTCAGTTCTGGATTTTTCGTGAGTTTCTAGTAGGTATGGGAATTGCGATCAATAAGCTACTTTCATTCCATAGCAATGGATTTTATTTGCTCAACTCTGCTTCAGGAAATTGATTCTCTTTGATCCCTTACCTCCTATGGAGTCTCAGGCACTGCGTGGAGCTCCAAGTCTATGATGTGTTTCTGTAACTATTGGATGAATTTTACGAGTTGGTTCACCTGCTGTGTAACTCAGTCTTCTACATTGATTTCTAAGACTGTCACAGAGTGAAGTGCTCTGTTGACCGCTTCTTTCACTTCAAGTTGCTCAATGAGAAACTGTTCTTTTCCTTGTTGTATCTGTGATTTTTCTTCATCAAACTTCGATTGGAGAGAAAGATTTTCCTGTTCTGCAGCACTGTGTTTCTCTATGAGTACTCCTTGTACTTGTGTCAAAGCCTCGGTGGATTGTTTGGTTTCTTCCTTTGCTCATCAAAAGCAAGCTTCAACTGTATCGGCTAGGTGGTGGAGTTGAGCTGGCTCATCTCCCAATTCTAGTTCACCCGACATAGTGGAGTCTGCGTGGATGGACTATAGGGTCTGTTGTACCCCTCGGAGTTCAGTCTCAATTCGATCATACATATCCTCTTTATTTGCTTCTTGTTTCTCTTCTATTTCTAATGAATCATCTTACAGGGCTGCTCTGAGGAAGTCGACGTCATCATAGGTGAGGACAGTCTGCATCTTCATCATAGTAGCCTTCGATTTATTCTAGGAGGAAGGTTTCGAAGGCGAACCCTTCCTCTTCTTCAGGGGATCAACATCGTCTCCTTAGTTCTGTTCAAATTCTTTGTCATTCAACTCTTCGCAATCACCTCCTTTCTCTGGTGATATGGAAGCAGTCTTCATAGATGCCTTGTCTATTTCTTGGATCTCTTCGGTCTTCTTTGTTCTGCTATGTCTGGGTGTATCCTGCGTAGTTTTTGGGCTGTCAATGTTAGATATCTCCACAGGGTCTATTGGAATAAGGAGATCAGCTGACCAGTCCTTAGTGATATCCTCCAAGTCTTCCTCTGCCAACTTATAGTAGGATTGAAGTTGTTTCTTGTGTTCGTCGATGCGCATTGTGATGTAAATAAAATGTCGATCTGTGTTGAACTTCATCAAAGGCCAGAAATGGTGTAGAGCGTTTAGAGTTATGCGAGGCTCGAACTGTATGGCTATCTTTAGTTGATTGTAGTAGGTATGAAAAACAACATTGGACTACCATTGTTTATTGATATCATTTGAACTTCGCGGCCAGCGATTCAAAAGGCTCGATGTCCCAAAAGGTCGCACCTTCCAATATCTCCCAAGAAACGAATGCGATAAGGATCAAAATCCAACTAAAATGGAATTCATAACCTTCATCTTGCACTTCTCTGTAGTCAAGTTCCAACTGGTTCACCAGGTACTTCGACCAGTTCATTTGAAGGCCTTTCGCACACTTCCCTACGAGTTCAACTACAAAACTGGTGACTTGGGTAGGTTGGTTCTTTCTTACTAACTCCCCTACAATAAAATGAAAGGAGAGGTGCACTGCACCACTCTATATAGAAGCTACCTTGTATATTCGCGTCCCCTTATCAACATTTTCGTAGGTGTCCTTGATCCTCTGTGTTAGAGCGTGATCCATAGATTTTCCTGGGTAAAAATACTGTGGATCAGGTCCTTGCATACTCAACCCTGTGATCTGATTGATCATCTTTAGATCAACTGTTATATGACAATTTAGCCACAAATAAACACCATGGTAAGAAGACAACAACATCTTGACGCATGCATTCACCTCCTAGCGTCTTCCGAAGTGGGAAATCTTCATGACATTCAACAGAGTGGACTGTGCGAGGTCCATAGTCCACTGTTGAGGGACGATCTTCGAGTTTTTCCCTTTAGTTCTAGTCAGGTGCTTATGTGGGGTGAGCATGTTATATAATTTGTGATCTCCGAGGTTGAATTCGATAAACTTCAACACTGCAATTTTATCTTGGTCTGCTCGAATTGTGTGGATCCCCTTCGGGAGGTACGCAGTGACCAAGGCATACTTAAAATATCTAGGTATGATATCTCGATTTACTGCATCGCTCAGAGGTGGTATGTAGGCGGGTAATATAGTCAGGATCAATTTGGCATTCGCTAAGTCATCCCTATGCTTGGTTCACTTTTCATCTGCTGGTCGGGATGGTCCAACTCTACGAGTAGTCGACGAATACGCTTGTAGTCCTCTCATCGATGATTCTTGTACACATGTAGACATCGACATGAATCTTTTAGTCATCAGGTCGATGAGAACTTCTTCAACAACTTTCCTTGCAGTGCTCAACTCGTCCGACATACACACTCAGGGTTGGAAATCTCAGGTTCAAAGAGTAACCTAGACACTACAATAGGATAGAGGGAAATAGTGCAATGACCACTGTGTAAAATCAACAAGTATTCAAGCTCAAATTCATGGTTATCAAAAGTATTCTCGGTGCATGGTGCGATGGTAAAAATAGGTAACTTGGAAATAGGTCGCTTGCAATGGGCTAGAAGCCTTCAATAACTCTGTTCTATCCGTTATGGCACGGTCCCAACAATCAGATGGCAAGTTGTCTAGTCATAATATCATTTCTACCTGTTCGGAGCATCGGTTGATCGATTATATTGTCCCCAACGAGTATATTACTTTTCCATGGTGAAGTGCCATGTGTCAGTGTTCTGATATCCCGACGAAGCTCCAATTTTTCAAATTTTCCTTTTGTGAGGTTCCCTCTGGATATTTTTGCAAATTTTCGATCTTATCCCTCTTCTTACTTAGTTTTCTAGCCTTCTTTCTAGTGACCTTCACCTTGGTATGCCTTTTTCCATTCTGATTCTTATCTTCTTTTGACACAACGACTTTGCATTGTTGAGATTCTTTCCTAAGATTCGAGGATGATCCTTCTTCTTTATATGAAATAGGTATTTCAGTCTTCTGTGGGTCCTCTAGTGTTATTCAAACTTTGATATCCGAGTCTCTAGTGTTAAATAGCTTCGATCTGTTCTTATGTTCTTCAATCAAGTGTGTTATCCTTCTAGTCATGAATTCTTTTAACTCTTTCTTCTTTTGTTCTAAAACTTCTTCTTCTTCTTTCCTTCTAGCCTGATCTCTTTCAATCCAAGGTTTTTCGAGCAACATGGTAAATGGGGCGTTGTTCTCAATAAATTTAATAATCTCAAAATCTTCCACTGTCGAAGTTCCATTGGCATTCATAGATAGCTTGGTAATTATTCCACATAGGTTTATCATATTTCCTCTGAATAATCCCATTCCTCCTAGTGAAGGAATCATAGCCGGCTTTCCTAAAAGTTCCCAAGTTATTTATGTCATAATATTCACCTGTGTTTCCTCATCCAGAACACAGTCAACATCGAAGTCTCCTATTTGTGATTTAATGCATTCCTTTTCTTTGAAGATCTCTGATAAACTAATATGTCAGTGATCATTTAGGGTTTCTTTCATATGTAGAAATACTTTTTTTTATTCTTTCTAGGGTTCTACCATAATCTCAATTTCTGGATCTTCCTTAGGGTTTTCTTGTTTCATGTTCATTTCTTCAAGATTAGATATCATTCTAGGGCAATCCAATACTTCATGGTCCATATCTTTGCAACAAATACAACTAGGTCTTCTTCCAGGGCATTCCTTAGAAAGATGTCCTGGTTTTTTGCAACTATAACAGAGGGTTAATCCTCTCTTTCTTTTAAATGATCCCCATCCTTTATTGTACTGTGTGCTAGGATTATAGGGGTTGACCTGCAACAAATTCATTTTAGGATATTGCATGCGCAGAGAATCTACAAACCTTACTTTCACTTAGCACAACAAGTCTCTCACAGTATGCGTAGAGAATATACAAAACTTACTTTCATTTAGCACAACATCACCTAGATGCACTTCTGCCTTCTTACATGGCCTAGCCTTCTATTTATACATTGAAAAATAGGCCTAAGCATGGGTAAACCCATGGGCCGATAGTCCCATACCCATTACATATTCCCAAATCCAAAAAAGGACCCAAAAAGGGGCCGAGATCCTGCGATCTTCGCTTCGTCTTGCGCTCCGCCTTTGACAGGCTGTCGAAGTCCCAAAATGGGTCAAAATTGACCAAGGATATCCCAAAACTTGTTCAAGGGCCAACACCGGTTTATAGAAAAGTTGCGCAATGCACTGTACCTAGTCCTAAGAACTGAAGAATCTTCAGAAACGAGAATAAGGAATAATATTCCTGAGAAGAATACTTAGAGAGTGCAGAGAAGGAAAGTATAGATTGGAAAAGAGTTTATGTTAGCAACCCAGCTAGATGAGTTTGAGATTAAGGATGTCATGTTATATCTAGGATCTGATATTAATGTACTACCTAAAAAGACTTGGGAAGATTTGGGGAAACCCCAGTTGACATATTCCCCAATCTAGTTAAGAATGGCCAATCAATATTGTATTTTTCCAATAGGAAGACTAGAGAATGTGGAAATAGATGTTGCAGGAGTGAAGACTGTAGTTGACTTTGAGATGATCGAAATCATGGGGGATAAGGACCCTTATCCTACACTACTTGGTATTGATTGGGCTTACAACAACTATGCAGTGATTGACCTAAATAAAGACACTATGAAATTTGTGGCAGACAAAATAAAAGTAGTTCAACCTTTGGATCTGTATGTAGGCTCTTGATACACAGAGCCAAGGGACAAAAATATGAAGGGAGAATACTTGGATCAATTGTACATTGTAACAATAGGAACGAGGGAAGACTACATAAATCCTATTGTTGATGGATCAGTAATTTGGAGGAGCATACAATCAACGGACGAAGATTTAGAACTAGCATTTGATAGTTGGCAGCAAGGTTCATATGAAATATTTTCAAGAAGATGTGCAACATGGGTTGGAACCGAGGTCAGAGAACACCCGATATATTATGGTACCTCAGAAATTGATAGTTTTTTGGTCAACATGGAAGAAAAGATAGCATGGAAATTCGGTCTAACCTTCACCTACACTCAGACAAGAGACCTATAGAATGCTATAATATTGAGAAGGATTTGGAAGGCCTAGATGATTTATAATAATTGAGAAAATTATCCATTAAGGAAACAAAACAAAGCATAGAAATCCGGAACACCGTACCCAACCAGACTTATGGTTCTTAAAATTAGCCATTGAAGTTGTGTAAAGTCAATATAGGGACCACAAAGAAACTTAATATAGTTATGGTGGGAGATTACTGGGATGAGTAAACTAGCCAAGAAATGCATAGCCTGTTGCGAGAGTATGAGGACTTGTTCCCAATGACATTTTCATAACTAAAAGATATTAAAGGAACTATGGGAGAGATGAAAATTGAACTAAAACCAGGATAAAATCCTATAAGGTATAGACCATATCTCCTTAACCCCAAAGTGAAAGAGAATATTAAGAGGGAAATAGACAAGATGATGGAGGCTGGACTCATTTTTGCAGTGGAAGAAGAAGAATGGGTTATCCCAATAGTCATCCAGAGAAATAAAGGCATAGAGGATATTAGGGTCTATGTAGACTGCATAAGCCTTAATTCTTCCTGTGTGCATGACCCTTTCCCAAGGCCTTTTACTGATGAGGTGCTAGAACAAGTTACGGGGAAAAAATCTTACTCTTTTACAGATGGATTTTCGGGGTATCACCAAGTAAGGATTTTTGAAGAACAAAAAAAGAAGACCACATTCATAAACAAATGGGGTTCATTTGCATACAATTTGATTCCATTCAGCCTAAAGAATGCCCCTGTATTTTTTTCCTTGATTGTAATAGCAACTTTCCAATAATTTATTCACAAGTTTATAGAATTTTATATGGGTGATTGGACGATATACAGTCTTCTCAAGGAACATTGTTGGCACAGAGGAAAACCCAGGGTTCATTCTCAAGAGCACACCAACAAACACTAACTACTGGCCCTTTCGGCAACACCTGCGAAGCAGATGAAGTCTCACCCGAGGTACAGGTAGGAGTGGTTGCAGGACTCATATGTATGCAACCTTATCTGGGACACAAATCTATGATTATAACACTTAGAAATGATCTAGCATGGTTTATCTATCAATATTCAACCCTTACAACACTTCGTAGATAGCACAGAGCATCGCAATATATACTTAGATTCAAGAAGACTTAGCACTTAGATACAACAAGATATATTGGATTCACCAAATCAGACACTAAGCATCTTATATATTAGATGTAACATTCATTCCTATCTCATAATCACAAAGCATAACTAAATCTATTTAATCACATCAAGCACTTTTCCAAGAAGGAGATAAACACATTAGGTCAAAGCACAGAGAACTATACACAAAGTTACCGTGGTTCACCCCCACCCTGGGGATACTTCCACAAAGTCTTCTTCTTTATATTATCGTGGTCAAGCGGTTACAGAAATAAGCTTCAATGACCCTTACTTCACATAGGAAAAAATATTTGTGTAGCTCGCTACATCCTTCTTCCTTGCACTTCAGCACAAAACTACAACAACTTGCACTGAGATTTTCAATCTCCTTACAATCATGCACAAAGAACTTGCAATATACATCCAATCACACAGATCCAGTTACTAGCACTAAGCCTTTAGCTATACATCAAATAGATGTACTACCATGCTCTACTTAGATTGCCTAAGTATCTATTTATAGATTACAAAATGGGCCTAAGCATGGGTAAACCCACGCGTCGACATCCCTTTCCCGTTACATCAACCCAAAACCCTAAAGGGATCCAAAAATAGGTCTAGTTTCCCTAATTTCTGCTTCACATTGCGCTCCATCTTTGGCAAGCTGTCACAGTCCCAAAAATGGTAAAATATGACCAAGTATTATTCAAAAGGGAAAACATTCCCCCAACACTCACCTGTAACTCATCCCGAGTCACTCTGGTCTGATCAATTCTGCCTCGAATGCCTCGAGCTTAGCTCGAGCTACTTCGACCTGCTACTTTGCGATTTCCTCTTGCTCGATGAAATCCTGGATGAGTGTGTTATTGACAGGTCCCTATAGGCCCTGTTTGGTTGTAGTCATGATTTGTTCAAGCTCTGTTCCTTGGTTCTCAATCTCTAAGAATAGATGACATGCCTTATCCTACAAAGGTTGAAGTTGTTGAGTTACATCCATTACCTTGCTCTGGATCATGTGGATCTGTTGCTGTGTGAAACATTGCTCATGGGATTGCTTCATTTTCTCTATGATTGAAAAGGCCTTCAACTGCATCTGAAGTCTATCTGCATGCTGCTTCACCTCCTAGAATTGTGACTCTAGTTTATACAATTCTAGGTTCTCGTTTAGGTTCTCATGTATCTGTGCACTTCTTCTACTTAATTGTTTGCATTCTTTGGTGAGTGCTTTAATCCTTTCTACTATACTCTGGGTAGTTATTTATCGTTGGTCGCACTCTTCTTGTGGGGTTCTTGGGATGATCTGAAGCTCTAAGTCCACGAATCTTTGTTGAAGTTGCTGAATAACTTCAACAAGCTTCATGACTTGATGATCTAAGGGTTCTTCGACCTTCTGTTCTAAGCCGGTCATAGAGATAAATGATCTGTTGACAGCTTCTTCGATCCCTACTTGCTTCACGAGAAGCTTCTCCTTCTCCTTTTGTATTTTTTCTCTGTCTTCATCAAATTTCGCTTGGATGGCCTCTTTTTCTTTCTATGCAGCTCGACGCTACTCTATGATTTCCTCTTACGCTTGATTTAGGGCCTGGGTTGTCTACGTTGTTGCTTCTTCTTCTTTCCAAAGCCGTACTTCGACTATGTCAACAATCTTGCAGAGTTGAACTGGTTCATCTCCTGCTTCTGTTGTTCCTTCTAGAAGGGGTGTAGTGGAATCTGCACAGCTCGATTGAAGTGCTTGATTTACTCCTTGGAGCTTGATTTCAATTTTTTTGTACATGGCCTCTTGCTTGGCTACCTGTTTTTCTGTTATCTCTTCAATAGCTTCATTCATAGTCGCGAGAAGAAAGATGAAGTCGTCTAGTGTGAGTGTGGTCGTAAGTTTAGTCACGGATGTTTTCGACTTCTTCTTGGAAGAAGGTTCTGGAGGTGAACCCTTTATTTTTTTTATGATCTCTACTTCATCCTCTGGCCTTTGTTCAACTTCTTCGAAGTCTTCATTATTACCTCCGTGATCAAGTGTGGTGGAAGCCATCCTTACAAATCTACTGTCGACGTCCTGGATTTCCTCATATTTCTTTATCTTCTTAGTTTTCTTCGACTTATTGGGCCCATTTGTATTCTACGTAGCTTTTGGGCTATCGATGTCGAAGATATCTGTTGGATTTGTTGAGATAAGGAGGTTCGTCGACCATTCCTTGGTGATTTCTTCCAGGTCTTCTTTTGTCATCTTATAATAGGACTGAAGTTGTTCCTGGTGTTCATCAGCATGTGGAGTTAGGTATATAAAGTGGTGATCCATGCTGAACTTTATTAGAGGTCGAAACCTTTGTAAAGTGTTTAGGATTATGTGAGGTTAACCCCCCATGGAGTCTTTCAGTTGGTTATAGTATGTATGAAAAACGACATTTGATTTCCACTGCTTGTTCATATCGTTTGAGTACCAAAAAGTAATGAACTTCATGGCTAAGGGCTCAAAAGGGTTGAGGTCTGGGAAGGTTGCACCTTCCGATAGCTCCCATGCAAAAAAAGTGATCAGTATTAGTAGCCAACTAAAATGGAATTCATGCCCCTGATCCTGGGCTTCTCTGCAGTCAATCTCTAGCTGGTTAACTAGGTACTTTGCCCAGTTCATATGTAGTCCCTCTGCACATTTTCCTACGAGGACAACTACGAATCCTATTACTTGAGTTGGTCTATTCTTATGTACTAATTTCCTTGCTATTAGTTGGCATGCAAGGTGCACTGTGCCACTCTTGATAGAGGCTACCTTGTAGCCTCGCGTGCCCTTCTCGAAATTTCCATAAGCTTATTTAATCTTCTGTGAAATAACACGATCTGCGGTCTTTCCAGGGTAGTAATCCTGGGGATCAGGGCCCTGCATACTAAACTCAGTGATCCTATTGATCAACATTGGATCAATAGTTATGTGGCGGTCTAACCATAGGTATCCCCCATGGTAACTTAATAGAAATAGTTTTACACAAGCATTCACCTCTTGGTGTTTGCCAAAGTGCGGTATTTTCATGATGCTGAGCAATGTAGACTGCTCGAGGTTCATCATCCATTGCTGAGGGACGATCTTGGAATTCTTTCCCTTGGTTCTGGTTAAGTACTTGTGCGGGGCAAGCATGTTGTAATATTTACGGTCTCCTAGGTTGAAGTCACAAAACTTCAACGCTGCAACCTTGTCTTGATCTGCGCGGTAGGTGCATACTACTTTTGGTAGATAAGAAGTGACTAGGGTGTATTCAAAGTCTCGAGGAACACTATCCTGGATAATCACACCGCTCAGAGGGGGTATGTAAGCTGGTAGGATGGACGGTACTAACTTTGCATTGGTTATTTCGTCTTTACGCTTAGTTCTTCTTTTTGCACCAGCTCAAGATGTTCCTTCTCGACCAGTCGACGGGGAGGCTTTCGTTCCTCTCATCGATGATGCCTATAAACCCATAGACAACCCTCTTTCTAACATGACTCGTTCGGTTCTGAGGCTAGAGAGTACCTCTCTTACAGATTCTTCAGATGCATTGAGCTCGTCGGACATATACGCTCAAGGAAAATAATCGGGGTCACATTGGTCATAATAATTGTACTGGGATAAATAACAACGGTGTGATGATCACTGTAGACACTTGATAATTCTGTGAGCTTCAACTTATTAATTGGAAAAATTGTTCTTTAGGCATGGTGTGACGAGCTAAATAGGAAATTGCAGCAATGGTATGCTTGCAACGGACATGGGGCCTTCATTAACTCTGTTCTATCCATTCTGGTGTTGTCCAATAGTCTAGTGGTAACCCATAATTTATTTTCGACCCGTTAGGAGTGGCAGTTAAACAAACATATTGGCTTCCAACAACTATATCACTTCACCATGGAAAATTGATCCATGTCGTTGTTCTGATATCTCAGTGATCTAAAATTGAAGAAGACTTGAAATACTTGAAATTATTTGCAATGTAAATGTTATGTGTTTAAAGCATATGGATCAGTTTGCAACACATAGATTAAAGGATTACTCATGTAAAATACACATATACAACAGCATAGACAATGAACATAAGCACATAAACACAACAATTGATAAAGGAGTTCACCCCTCTCTTGGGCTACATCTCCTGGTCTAGCTTCCAATGGATCATTATTATTAATTGGTCAAAAGTGCTCAAAAACATGTCTTACAATTCTCAAACTGACAAACCGATTGCTCCAATGGCTTCAGAGCATCCCAAAACCCCTGTCTGGGCTCTTTCGGCAACTCAATCGGTCGAAAAACGAAGAAGTTAGGCCTCCTGGAAGTCCCCCCTTCAAGCTTGTTGTCTCTGCATCTACAAAACACACCCGTCTTGAATGAACCTGGCACACACGCAATATAAAGCGTGAAAACCCAGCACCGGGCACAACCGCACCAATGATGCAAACTGTAGGATGATTAAGGGCATTCCAGCCCCTAACCGCCTAGCACCTGGGCGTATGAGGGTCATGGGACCGCGCGTATTGGCAAAAAGTGGTTAAGTCGTTACAACCGTTGGAACTTCCCACGCTCCAGGCATGGGCACATGGCTCATTCCAAAGAACCACGGGCTAGGTTTCAAAATCCCATGCACACACAATCTGTCGAGCTATATAATATATATGGCACGGTCATATATACCATCCAAACGACCGCGGGCCAGGGCTAAGCCTCGGCCCGACCCCCCGCCAACAATTACAAACTTTAAACTTAAATATATATGAATTTGTATATATAACAAGGTACAATTGATAGTCCGTTGGTTGGATGGTCTTTGCAAAGGCGTTGTGTGGAGGGAGGTCTGGGGGTCGAACCCCACAGACTCCATTAGTTTTACATAACAACCATAAACCAATAAAGGGGTGCCACGTGGCAGCACTTGACTGGGCCATGTGGAACCTTACCATTGAACAACAAAATGCCACGTGTCATGATTTCATTCGACCATACCTGCCAATAAAAAATTTCCATGTCAACACCCGACACATCATCGTATGACCGTACGACCCTGCCACGTCAGCCTGTATGGACTGTACAGTCAGCGTCATTTTTTTTGCCTGTTTGACTTGACGAATAGATTGTAATATCTCTCACTCCCAATGTCTGTTTGAGACGAAACGAGTTGCGTTGGGTTTGCAATGATGAGGCCTACTCTCTTGTCCGGTTTGAAGTGATTCCGAGCACTTTTAATTTTTGAGCAAAATTTGA
>SNQJ01S0008008.1:104509-123060 GCA_010110895.2 Picea sitchensis | reverse complement strand
CACATCTCTTCTCAGAGATAAGTTGCCACCATTCTAGCGAGTCTTTCACTCTGTATTTTTACAGTCTCTGTACATTTTTCTGATTAATAGAAATCGTGTATTACTGTATATCTGTGTTTATGGTTGCATCTTTGATACATTTATGTTATATTATTTAATATCTGCAATATCTCTGTGCATTTCTTTATTATATCTCCGCTCTCATTTCCTGCCGAAAATAATCCGGATCAATTGCACATAGAGGGAAGATGGTAGAAGCCCCGTCTCCCCAACAGAAAATACCTCAAAGAAGGGGCAGACCTAGAAAGAACAAGGAAGCTAAGGAAGCCCAATTTTTAGAAGAGCCATGCACTAGATTGGTGGTCAAAGAACTACTCATGCACGCCATTCATCTAGAGCCTGCTAGAGGATTGAGCCGCGAAGGCAGAATTAGAACAAGGGAATATGATATCGTAGGAGAGAATGATTAAGAACCATATCAACAAATAAAGTAGGCAAAGATGGCTATCACTAAACTCTATCAGCAAAACAAGGAGTTGAGGCGGCAGCTAGCGACAAAGGCTATGGAAGCATCAACAACGACAAGGAACGTTGCATGGCTAAAATGACAACTCATAGAGGCGCAAGGCACTATTGTATAGCTGCGAGAAGCACAAATACTATTACAGGAAAGGCATACAAAGAATTCTAGGGAATGCGAAGTAGCTGAGGAGGAATCTCACGTGGCTCTTGCCAATGCACAAAAAAAACATGTTTAACAAGTGTTCATCTTTGCATCCGAAAGAATAGGACAAATATTGGCAAGTTTGAAGGACATGTTTCCCCAAAGAACTTTACCATGTTGGGAACAACCGTAAAAATAAAACAACAACTTGTCGCATACATTTTTCCCAGTAAATGAGCACGTAGCAAAAATTGAAGCCGTTAGAGAAGATGGGGAGTTACCGACAAACATTTGCCTACTCAGAAACTTGATTGAATGGGAACACTGGAACATATTTTCCTCATATCAAGACTTGTTTGGTGATAAAATCCTCATGGAGAATTTGCGAATGGTCATGTGTAAATAGATGTGATTATTGTCTATTTTTGGAAATCTCCATATGAAGAGTCTCCAAGACATGCTACTCAGTTTTCCTAGTTTTAGGGTTAGTAGTTAGAAAGTAGGGTATCCCAAGCGACACCCTAGTTTATATGTTTCATCTTTTCGAGCTAATCCAGGTTGGTTGTCAAAATTGGTAGATGATAACTATTGTATGTAATTTGAGTTTTTTGACTGAAACTTAATGCAAAGGTCTTGTAACTTGATGAAAAGATTCTAGTTGTAGTAGTCATAT
Organism: Picea sitchensis; assembly: GCA_010110895.2. Lineage (NCBI taxonomy): Eukaryota > Viridiplantae > Streptophyta > Pinopsida > Pinales > Pinaceae > Picea > Picea sitchensis. Next base: position 121,723 of record SNQJ01S0008008.1, on the reverse strand, counting down.
GTATTGTGCCTCTTTCTTTGCGTATGTTCTTCCTGTCATATTTATTCATATATTTTTTTGTCTATTTCAGAATGAATTTTAGAACCTATGGATTCGTTGTGCAATGCCTCTTGTTCGTGCCACTTAGACAAAATGTTTTCTTCTAAAAGCTAACTCTGAATTCACCCAAATCGGTGCTCCGAGTTACTTCCTGTGTTTTTCTCCCCACCACACATTATGGTTTTACACTGAATATTGTTGCTTGCCTAGCCTTATCCTCTCAAATTCAGTCATTGAGTCATTTGTCTCTATCATTTTTTCAAATTGACTCTATACCTCAAGTTTTAATTTCTTGCTCCAATATAACCACAACCCATTATATCAAAGGTTTTAAATATATCCATTGTTTTCAAAGCCATATCCCACGCGGAGACCGCGTCCCCCTTGGGAGAGCCCTCTCCAGATCCAAAAGGCTAGTTTTGGGTCTCAAAGTTTGTTTAAAAACTTACCTTCGTCATCTATTGATCAACCAAATAGATTTATGGTGTGCTAACACTAGTATTCAGTGAATACATCAAGGAGACAATAAATTTACAGGTAGAGGAATGAGACTACTGGATCAAATTCTCTCAACTTCTTCAGATCTATCATCATGGGAGTTTTCCATGGACTTTAAATCCATCATCCCGGACTCCTAATAAACCATTTTGATACACTTCCTCTGTCATAGGAAGCTTTCACCACGCTTTTTTTGTACATGAGAGGCTTTGCACTGGGTTTATTGAATCCATACAAGGTCTTATTCTCTCTACATACATGGGTCTCTTTTTGGTATACCTCAAAACCTTATGGTTGTTCTACATATTCTTTTTCTTCAATTACTATGTTGAGAAGAATAGTCTTCCCATCCATATAATGTAAACTCTAACCCATGGATACTGCAAGAGATATAATTGCTCAACTAGAGGTGTATCTGGTTACTAGAACAAGCTATCATCGTAGTCTTATCCCTCCTTCTCAAAGAACCCTGTAGTTCTGAATCTCTCCCTTTATCTATAAATTCTTCCATTCATAAATATTTTTCACAATTTCTCACATACATTGTTCTAGATAAAAAATTCCTTCCATTCCTTTTGTTTGACTACTTCTAGTGGGTTCAAATCATACTAGTAGCCTTATGATTCTTTGTATAATAACTGGTTCAATTGGTTGTTCTGATTTTTCTTTCTTTCTTGGAATCTTCATGTTCTTCCCCATGTTTCTCTTCAATGTTGGAGTCCATGTAATCTTTTATATATTCTATTCCCTTCCTTTCTGAAGGTTCCAAATTCTTCTTTTCATCCTTGGAACATAAATGTAGATGGACAACTAACGATATTCAGGGCTTGTTTTCGAAGACGACTTCTTCTAGAGGCAAATTGAACATGTGCTACTTATCATGGCTACTAATTCTAATGAAGAATATGGAAAGACAAGTCATAGTATTCAAGGGTTCTTTAATGGATCACATCATTGAGGATTATCTCCCTTCTAATCCCAGCTTCATGCATGAATGAGCAACATGCATGCTCTTATTTTGGAATTCTTCAATCATCTCCCTCCATCTGAGGGAGTCCATGCTTCTGTCTGCATCCTTCTTGCTTTTTGCAAGTGTCACAAGTATATTCTTGTTTTACTCATGATTAATAACTTCCTCCTGGTTTGAACCCATCTAGTTCTCTTCAAGTTTGGTTCTGATTGCGTCCCATCTGGAATGTCACCAAAGGTAGTCAACGTACTTCATCCTTTTCAAATACATTACTAGTATTCATTGTAATGGCAATCCTTATCTCGTTCTTCTCCCATAGGTATTGTTTCATTGACACTGACCATCTTATATTCTAATAAATAGATACACATTATATGTATGTAAATATGGTGTGTGGAAGGACTATGTTACAAAATAATATTGTTATCATGACTAGTTGAAGAAGTTTACTTAATCCTGCTTGAATTTCTTTGAGGGTTCCTTTTCATTGGAAACTATTTCTTCATGTGTTTCCTTCCTTTTCTTTATCTTGGGACACTGGTTCCTGTAGTGAGTATATTTTTGTCATTTGAATCATTGTATTTTTGACATATCCTTTTATTGATTTGGTTTCTTTCTTGATCCAAACTTCTTCTTATTCCTGAATTTCTTGAAATTTGTTGTGTAGGCTTGATCATCATATTTCTTTTGGGATTTCACTTTTGTGCTAATCCTTGATTCTTCTTGTTCACAGGCAAGTCCGAAGTTCTTAAAATGTGGGATAGTCCATTCTTTTGTTCATGCTAGTGGAAAATGCATCCTCTGTCTTGGGAAGGCCATTAAGTACTGTATTTACTAGTTCCTTTTCTGAAATGATTTCCTCACTAGCTTGTAGTTGATATCTTAACTGAGATATTCTTACAAAGTATGATGTTATGTTGTCATCATCATTCATTTTGATGTAACAGAAATCATTCTTTAGACTCATCACTTGTCCAATATTTATGACTGAGAAGAGGTTAGTTCGGGCATTTTACATCTTCTTAGATGAGTCAAGATGAGAAATGTAGGGTATCGAATTGTCTTTTACAGAGTCCACTATGATGATCATAGCATTGATGTCATTATCCCTTAACTTCTCCATAATTGTAGCGTTCTGAGGTTCCTTCTCTTTTCCTTCTTCAAACTATGGTTCCATGATCTTTCCTTTCACAATATCCAACACTTTATTCTTCGAAAGGAAGAGGTCAATCCTTGTCTTCCATGCTCTGAAGTTAGAAGACCCTTCTAACTTGTTTTATGACTACATAGAGTAAGTCATGACTACTTTGATTTGGTCAACTTTTGACTTTGACTTGGTCAATATTTGAATTTGACCAAAATATCGAATGTGATGCCTTGTTTTGTTGAGAGTATTAGGAGGTGCACTAGGATAGGGTGAATTAGGTTATCTAGGAATTAGGTCAAGACCTTCACTTGAGGTTCCTTAACACGAGGGTTAGGGTTTCATTGTTGCAACAAAACTTTGACTACAACTACAACTTAAATTGGGAAAATCATCCCAATCTACCTTCTAATGGTTAGACTGTTTGAAGATAGTGTGGGCCCATAACTTGTTAGAATAATATGTGTGATCATTTCACCGTAGACAAAATAGAAATATTTTCACCCAACCATAGGAACAAAGGCCAGCCCCGAGCACCTTAACCTTGAAAGACAAAATAATTCTAGAAGAAAACCCTAGAACCAATAGCCAACAAAGGTAGTCTACCTCTCTCCAAATATAGCGTACTAAAAAGAATGTCCAAACCATAACCAAGAAGAAATTCCAACCATAACCAAAGACCAAGTCACCATTGCAGTGACTACAGATCTCCTCCAGTCATGTGTATCGGTTGTCCTTATGCAGTTGTGAGACTGAGTGTGAAAAATGAGCTCTAGCGCCCTCTTATTTAAAGTCCTCCAAGTGACCTAACTAGGTAGACTTATACTTCTGGAGGATAATAATTTAATATAAATTATTATCTTGAGCCGACTTGTCTTCTATGGTTATTTCCTAATATTCTAGGGTTTCTCTTAATTCCCAAAATATTCTAGACTCGTCAAAGATTACACATAGAGGTTAATACCCCTCGTAGCTACCGCAATATGAATAAGCTCTCCACTCCAGATCTGAATTAGTGTGGAACCCACAACTCCATGTGAAACTAAGACATCTGAAGAGAAATAATTGGTTAGAAAACCAACAAATAGTAGTAGAATGAGATTCCAATGGAAATTCAAGTGGAAGTATAAATTTAGCTAGTAGTAGTTAGTTATCTACACCACGTGGAGGTGGTAGTACAAAAAAAATCACAATGGCAGGAGAATATCCAACTATTCAGTTACCATATTTTCATGGAGAAGGGTCAGATGACACAAATAAGCATCTATTTATCTTTGAGAAGATTCTGAGAATTAAGTATATCACAGATGAAGATATAAAATTAGTGCAACTTGCAATCAAAATCGGAGATCGCACACTAGACTGATATATGGGCCTCGTAGTAAAAATTCCACAAGGATCACCTACAACCGTCAAACATGTGAAGAAGGAAATAATAAATGAATTCCAGTGACTAAGTTTAGAATACAAATACATGAATGAGATGATACAAATCAAACAGAAGCTATGGGATTCGATTTGAGAATTTTATCAGAAGTTCAAGAGACTGAAAGGTAAGTTGAAGTATCATATNAGATATGGGGAGGGGGAGAGTGAGATATCGAGAGGATTAAGGAAGATAGAGAGGGAAAGGGAGATATATATAACCTTACTTTTCTCTTTATCTTATTGATTTTTTTTTGTCAAGACTTGTCAATAGCCTCCAAACTCCCATATATATATTCTATATGAAATATGTCTCCACTTGAAGCAAGATATAATGATCTCTCCTGCATATGCACCATGTCTCAATTTATCTCCCATGCCTTTACAATGCACGCTTTTTTCATTATATTCTATTCTTATTAAATTTATAGATTAGAGAAAACCCAACTAGAAGGTGAGGCCGCTTTGCTTTCTTTTCTTCAAATGGAAGTACAAAAAATGAGTCACTCTCTATGGATTTGTCATTGAAACTATGGCCTACATGGATCCTATGGGATCTTTCCTGAGATTTTTTATGCTCTCAAAATTCCACTCCTATGTTCTTTGATCAACTATGGAACAAATACAATGATAAATAATGGAACCCTTTCTCCTCTTGGTGGCCCATTATTTAACATAGTCTAATATAAATCTAGCGTTTTGGATTTGACTTCCTCAACCTTCAATTGTGATAAGGTTTAGGACCTTCTATAATATTATTGAAATTACTCATGTGCCTATCCCCATATGAATTAGTAATAGGGGTTGATGTCGCATTCTCTCGTACCATGGTGGTCAACATGGTAGGTCAACTTGTGAGAGGCACAACTTTCACATACAAACACTGATTCAAGAATTTGATGCACCGTTGGAAAGGTATGGGAGTGTATAATATGGAATATTTCTACAGAGGTAGGAATTAGGTCCAAGAAAAATATCATTTGATTCCTCAAAATTGATTTGGAATATTTTAGATGGTTTTCGACCTAAATTTTTCAAATTGGTACCTGCCACTAAAATGACACTATAAGTTGATTCCTCCAATCTTTTCCACCCTGAAAGCGTCGAGATAGATGAAAAATAATATAATGATTCAATTTTGATCATACATTTCCATTTAGAGAGTATTTTGGTCCCCAAAATATTTACTGAATGAGGTGATGAATTGTTTCCTCTTCCTTCTCCCTGGAGTACCATTTTGATTTTTCTAGAAGTTGTCCTTTCAACCCAATCTTCCAAAGGTATTGTTACCCCTATATTTTATTTTTGGATTGCTTCTACAAAATTTTGTCCTCTAACAACTCTACCAAAGAATTTGTTACTAATTCCTCTATGAAAGGTAGGACCTTCTCCTCCTCTTGATCCAACATGGAAGGCTCATAGAGTTTTAGATTTTCCACATTCGATACTGAGTAAATGTGCATGTATAGAGGTAGACTAAGTCTATAGGTTTTATCTCCCACATTTTCTAATATACATAAATGTCCATACCACAGAGCCTTAATATTCTTAACAAGACGCTATAGTATTTCCTTGTTCATTTTTAACCAAACTCTATCTCCCACCTTGAATGACTTCTTGGTTATGTGTTGATCACGTCTAGCCTTGTATTTTTTCTGTGACTTCTTTAGTGACTCATGTACTTCAAAATGGATTTGACTAATATTTTTAATGAATTTTTATACTCTCAATGCATCTCCTATGAGGTCCTTCCCCACTCCTCTTTTCTCTCCATATACAACATCCAAGGGTGAAGGTGGAAAATGTATAAAGCAAGTTTCAAAAGGTGACTTATCAGTAGAAGTATGGACTTCTCTATTATAAAAGTGTTGTATGTAGATCATATTTTTATCTGAGGTATTTATATGCTTTTGATTATAATCCATCAAAATCTACACCAAAGTATTGTTGATGTTTTTGTGGATGGAATGCCAAATATCTCTTCAACTTAGTGTCCATTGTCTCCCACAATGTAGTCCAAAATGCATTGATAAATCTGGTACTCCTATTTGAGATGACTCTCCTTGGTATCCTAAAGTGCACCCAAAATTTTCAAAAGAAAATTGTTTCTACGTCTTGTCCTTTGATGCTCTTTTTACAAGGTGTGAGAATGCACATATTATTGAACCTATCAACTACCACAAATAGATATCCATATCCCTTTCTATTTGTTTGTAAACCTCTCACTCCATGGACATTATTTCCCAAGGTCAAGTGGGTATAGATAAGGGATTCTATAGACCTCATTTTCTATTATTGGGAATGCTAGTACAAACTTAGAGGTTTGATCCTCTCTGATAAGTTGCAATCCTTTTCCATCAAGGACACAGAACTTGTTGAGCTTATAGAATAACCCATTCTAGAAACCATAGTCAACCTTTTGATCACCTTCTTCTATATGAATTTAGCTTTGTAGATGTTGAAACACCTCCTTGAAGTCCTCATCTTTTGTGTCTTCCTCTCAGTATCCATCATGGGTAAAAGGATCCATGTCCCTCATAGTTCCCAAAGTTGTAATATTGGATTTGGGTGGCCTTGAAAGAATGTCTATAAACTTGTTTGTGTTTCCCTTTTTATACTTTTTTACTAGATGAAATTGTTGTAAAAATCCCATCCACTTGTAATGTACATGGCTTGTTGTGGCTTACTCTAGGCTTGTAAATACTGTAGTAGTTGGTGATCTATGTGGATGTCGGTCTCCTTTCCCATCAGATAGTGCTTCCACTTCTTGATGGATTGAAGTAGGGAATATAGTTTATTTTTATAAGTAGGTAGTTGAAAATCTCCCCTTGAAATATTTCACAATGATAACATATAGACATTCCTCCTTGCATTTAAACTTCTCCCATGGAATTCCCACTTGCATATTCTCCACTTCAAAATAATTTTGCAAGTTTGGTAATGCAGTAATCGATGCTTTATTGATCTCTCTTTTGATCTCATTGAAAGCCTTTTGTTGATTATTCTCCCATTGGAAAATCTTACCACTCATTGATATGGTGTGGACTAGTGCAGATACCACTAAAAATGAAGCTATCAACTTTTGCAAGTACTTTGTTTCCCCAACAAAACTCCTAACTTTAGTGTCATTTGTAGGAAGTAGTTATTTCATGATGGACTCCATGTTTGCGGGATCTATCTTGATATCTCCTTCAGTGATCACATACCACAAATACACCAATGAACTACTAAGAAAACTCACATTTATTGAGGTTAGCTAACATCTAGTGATTCTTCAGAATCTCTAACACCTGAATGAGATGTGAGATGTGCTACTCCTAGATAACACTATAAAACAATATGTCATCCAAATAGACTATAACAAATTAATATAGATATGGTTGTAATACATCATTCATCAGTCTCATAAATGTAGTTGGTGCATTAAATAAACCAAATGGCATGAACAAACTATTGTAGCAAACAATAACCCCCAATTTTTGTGGCAAACAACAACCCCCCTTATTTTATTCTCATGTTTATTGAAAAATTAAGGGGTCCTCCATTTAATTTTTGAGTTTACTTCCTCTTTACTATATTTGAATTTTGTTTCACTCGATTTGAGGGGATGACTTCATAAAGTTATAGTTTTCACTTTCTTCTCATTATTATGGTTTTTTTTTTGGTGCATTAGATGCTATGTTGTCTTGAAAATCCACTTATGTAAAAGTGTGTTAAAATTATTTTTATTCTTCTCTTTAAAGTTTGTAATTTATTGTGAACAAAGTAAATTATAACATGATAAGGATTAGTGGAAATGATTGAAAGTAAATATGCATCTCTTTTCAAATATTACTTTTGGAGACTTATTTTAATTTATAAAAATTATATTCTGCATTTAAATATATAAACATTCTTATCATTTGAAAATAGTAAATTTACACATGACTAATACTGATACTTTTGGAAACTTATTTTAATTTATAAAAGTTATATTCTGCATTTAAATATATAAACATTCTTATCATTTGAAAATAGTAAATTTACACACGGCTAATGCAGATAAGAACAAATGCTAATGTTTAATTTTTCTATCATGTCATAGATTTTTCTATACATCTTATCTTTTCTTTTATTTGCATATCTTCCTTATGATTAGTTTGTAACAATTTTTAATTGTTTCCACTGCATTTTGTCATAGACATTTAAATTTTAGTACCATCATAAATAAGTGATAAAGTTCGGAATCTGAGTTAAATAAGTGATAAAGGTTGGAATCTGAGTTCTCTTTTTATTTTTATTTTCTTTAAGTTTCTTAATTACATACAACCTGTTTGCTCGAAACTTGTGCTCATTACCTCATAGTTGTATGCATACACAAAATTCTGGATACGGGTCTAAGATCTGACGTAGAATAGCATAATATAAGTTCACAAAAGTGCCACCAGTTAGTTGTAAAATGACGCTAGCTGGTTGTAGTTTGCTAGAGAAGAAGGTTCACCTTGCAACCCAAACACCTCAAAAATGTGGAATATTTCTCACAGAGAAGTATAAGGGGGAGATTGACGTCTCAGAATTCGGGAGAACAATCGATTGATGGCTCCTATAGGTCGGTTTTCAAATGCCCATATCTTGAGCCACCTGTGATCAATTCACGAACAAAAAGTCTCATTGGAAAGACTATTCAAGCAACCACTTAACCAGATTTTGGATGATTAATGCTCCTTAAATTCAACAGAAAATAGGGGTTACGAAATTGCAACAATATGATTTTCTGAGATAGTTTTAGGAGATATCATCGTGCATTTGTTCTAGATCATTTATTTTCCAAAAAAATCACAACAAGAAGCAATGGAAAGAAGAGAGATTTATTTTTTTATTTGTTTTTAGAATGTTTGTTTTCAAATGTTCTCAGATTGGGATTTTTAATGTTAATTTTGGTTGTTTTGTTGGCATATTTTGTTAAAGAGAATCACGATTTGTAATCTCAGAGCAGTGTGATTGGAGTGATGAAGAAATATGAGTGATTTTACAACAGAGAATATGGATCAGTAAATCCTCATTTGGGTAGGGGGACGACAGATTTATGTTTTAGAATGTATTTCTAAATTATAAATAAGATCTTTGAAAGTGAACCAAAAGAGGGGAACTCCAATTTCTGCAAAAGGAGTGTGCTCATTGCACAGCCAATACAATGCCAAGAGATAACTCAAACAAATATAGAATGTCATCTCAGAATGTGCCTCTCTCTCTCTTATTCTCCAACTGCAGCTCCAGACTTGCTCTTTCATCATCAAGTGAGTGAGTGAACAAATGAGGGGCTAGCCTCTCTTATTTATAAAATCTTCCAGACTTTGGGGTGTCGCTGAATTTTCATTTAGCCTATTACAATTAGGGTTTGACCAGTCCCCAAAAGGGGATTTGGTCATTTACAATACCCAACATGATCAATCCACAAAAGGGTATTGATCTAATAAATAATAAATGAATAATAATTAGAATACTCTTTGTAGTTACAATATTAGCAAATTCTCATACTTTCAGTTTATTTCTTAAGCACAAATCTTTTTGTGAATTTTTTGATGTGTTTAATTTTTATTTTCATATCTCAATTTTAGTTTCCAACAAAACTCCTTATAATATTTTATTGGAAGCTTGTTTTGATGAAATTTTGTTCAAACTATTCTCTAGTAGCAATTTCATTGAACATAATCATTGGTCCATTGGTTTCCTTACAAATTCTAGATTAGATGATTGTGTACATATGAAAATCACCCTAGAGGGTCATACTTCTTCTTTCCTCTCATTTATTTTTAAATATGGGAATAAGTTTGTTTTTTTCAACTATTTGGGGCTAAGGAAAATTCCCTTGATCTTATTGAGTCCTCTTAAAAAAAACTTAATCAGATTCTCCATGGTATCTTTACAAATTCTCTCAATTGTACATATCAAGATAGAATTGAGTTATTGTTAGAAGAGTCTTATATTAATAAGTTTCTTATAAATAAATTTATTAACTTCTTTCTATTAGAAATAAATGTACATAATATGTTAAAGTTTAATTTTTATTGTTTACTATCCATCTAGTTTCTACTACTAATTCCCTTTGTACATATTTTTAAGAGGTTAAAACAACTGGAATGGCTCTACTGGAAATTTGACTTTAATTACATCTAGTTGTTCCTCTAGAGTAGAGTAGAATCGGAGTAGTAGTAGTTTAATTTTGTCTTTTTTTTTTTTTCTTACCAAAATAAAGTAGTTATGAAGATATCGAAGCTACAAATAAGTTATCATCGGGATCTTTGATATTTCATCATTAAGACTTAGTTAATGTTTGAATGATTTTTTTTTTCAAATAATAGACATTTTGATGTATACTAGTATTTGAACTTTTAATCATAACTATGCTTTACATTTAGATTAAGTATAGTGTATTTTATTTCTTTTCATTTGAATAAGGTAGTTGTGAAGATTTTGGACTAAGATTGAGTTATCAGAAGGTAATTATTCACCTTTTCTTCTAGTCCTTATTTATCATCTTGTTATGTTTATCTTCATTAAGTTCTTAATCTTATTTGTAATATTTGTTTATTAAATCCTATCCATTATTTTTCATGAAGAAAGATACGATAAAAGGACACTTTGTCAAGTTCTCATGAGTAATCTTATAATCATAACTACACTTCATGTTTGAATCTTACTTTGCAATAAAAGCCTAATTAATTACAACCTTGGAAGACATAACTCATCATTATATCAACTTAAATGAAAATGCATATATTTACTTTATTATTTCTCTTTATGTTGAGGTACATTTTCTCATTCAGTCTTGTTGAGGTTTTCATGTATTCATGGCTTATTAAGTTTCTTTTTAGGTAGTTTGAAAATTTTGATTAGTGGTTTGTTTTCATTTCTACTTCTAGTGTAGATTTGTTTTCTATCGTGTTTTTGTAGTATTTCGTTTTCACTCTTGAACAATTTGTTTTTCTTTTTTCTTGGTTTTTATTTCAATTTTGTGATGTCTCCAAAGTTCATATGGGGGAAATATATTTTTAACAACATCAATTGGTGAAATTGGGAAATTTTTACTCTATCATTATGATAATATTTCATTTATCTAAACATTATCCTTACCAAGTTTATATTTTCTCTTAGATCAACCAATGAATATGGGGAACATTAAGATACAAATGGAGTACTATAGTTCACCTATACAAAGGAACGAATCTTCTACAATATTTTCTTTGAATCCCTCCCTTATCCCACCATAGTTAAAATAAGTCTTGTACATTCGTAGATGAAGGGAAGGTTAGTGGGGTAAAATTTTAAATAGTAAGACATCTATTTTCTTCTATAATCCCACTTGTATCACCCTTCTCTCTTCACCCAATTTCCAAAATAAATTCTCTAACTAAGCAAATCAAAAGGGTGAAAGCACTAGAGAGTTGAAAGCACTTAAATGTGGGAAGTAAAAGCAAACCCATCGGCCTATGGACGCTTGTGGGAAGTGGTGTCATGCTTGTATGGTGCTAAGACATATTTGTGAGGGCTATGGACACTTGTGGGCAAAGAAGAAATGTTGGGAAAAAGAGGCAAGTTTACATTCAATAGATGTATACTAATTTCAAAACCTCCTATCCTTACCGTTTCTATCCAATAGTAGAAATAATATAATAAAATAGTATTCCCTGTATTCATATTCATTTCTTTAAGGATGAGCATTTGAATACTTTCATTCTTAATAAATTATATTACTTTGATTCCTCTTATGTGGGACCAATAAAAGTGATGCAATGTACGAGAATCTTACAAAATTTTCATTTAATCTTTGATAAATTTGATCCTATTATCTAATACCAGATATAACTCGTTCTCCCATCATGTCACCAATTGTCATGGAAAACAAAAACCCCAAATTATTATGGCAAACAAAAACCCTCCTTATTTTATTCTCATTTTTATTGAAAAATTAAGGGGCCTTCCATTTATTTTTTGAGTTTACTTCCTCTTCACTGTATTTGAATTGTGTTTCACTTGATTTGAAGGGATGGTTTCATAAAGTTATTGTTTCCACTTTTGATCTGGATTTTATGAGCATAAATAAATGAATACATATTATTATCAAAAGATGATTAACACATAGTAACAAATATACAATAAAATTGGTTTCTATTCAATAAGGAAATAAGCTGAAACTACAAAATGCAGCGGAAAAAATCTTGCTAGAATGGTGGGGGTTTATCTCTAAGAAGAGATGTGACGACTGCGCTCATTCACAAGAAGATGATTACAATGGGGTTCTCAAGGAATTTTTATAATAAATAGGAATTTCAAAAACCCTAGACATACAAAAACCTAACCCTAGGAGATGAAGCACCAAAAGTCACATGGGCCCTGTTTGCATAATTTAGTACATCAACGTCCTGGGGTCGCAACTTTTGCATACGATCTTAGTTTTAGGTGCACAATAACCCTTTGGAAAGGTCTATTTGACGAATACACATGTTTTCATAAGACTCTGACTAGTTTTATTGTGGCAATCTCTAAAAATGTTGTTTAGGACCGCAAAACAACCTCGGAAGTGAGGGACTTGAAAACTAGGAAAAAATGTCAAATTGGAAACTTCCAAAATGAACCAGTTGGAATAGGTGGGAGGCCACTGACATCCATATGGATAAATCCTCCCCCCTATTGTGAGGGAAATCCCCTTATGGACTAGAAAATAGGGTTATCTTATGCATGCAGATATGAATGGATAGAGATTGAGGACCTGCCTTGGTTGACTACTGGCATCTGGATGTAGAGGCATTCATTCATCGAAATCAAAAAGATATACATATAGAGTATCCATATTCTAGAAGATGATATGGCCTGATGACTGGAGATGAGATCTTCAGAGCTCGAACAACAACTTCAAAATCTTCAAAACTCAAGGTAAGAGTGTAATATGAGTGTATGAATTCACTACCGAGAGGTCTTCGACGGCTTGTCGGTCATGGACTAGATAATCTTGATGATCAGACTGAAGGCTTCATTGATTTCGAACAAGGACTTGATTGGACATTCAGGATGGTCGGGTATGAGGGCAAGAGACAAATTGCAAAGGGGCCGACTCGAGCTTGGTAGAAACTTTCCTTAGACAACAACACGAAAAATGATGAGAATTAGGAAGCATGGCATTAATCATAAGTTTACGAAGTAGGAGGCAACACAAACTCTTCATATGTTTGGAAGAATAACCAAACGGAGGAGGACACAACTCTATGTAGCGAGAACAACTTCTTAAGGTCGTACTACATCACAAAGCTTGATGAACAAACAGACAGATGTGATTTATCCAAGGGTGACTCATTATGCTGCCAATAAAGAAAATACTTTTCCCTTCCTCTTTTTGGAGTATATTTGATTTTTTTTGTCTTTTTCAATAATTTTGGAAAAAAGAATAAAGGAATGTTACGTTACAATGGAGGAATGAGTGTTGCAAACATACAAGTTTAAGGCACAAGGACAAGACTGATGTTCAAAATAATGATACTTGGGAAAAATCCTCTGGGGGCCAAGGGTGTTAAAATGCAGAAACAAACTATTACAAGGCTGGCGTATAAGATATGCAAATGTGGTTAACAAAACACACAATGGTAACGTCCTTCGATGTAAGTTTAATGAGCCCATAGAAGGTAAGCTTGGTGGTTTTTCATATTTAGAGTGTGTGAAAAAACATAAAAGGAGACTCCATTGGGGTACCTTTTTCGAAGATAGTCTAGTCGGTTCGAAAAAGGGATAAACTAGCACCAACAAGATGTCTATTCAAAACCATTTTAATGAGTGTGATAAGGACAAGATCACTCAACCATTTTTTCATTTTTAAGGAGTCTGAAAAAACCTTAACTATGGACTCCGTCAGGAATGTTCTTCTGGACCAGTTTAACGAGTGTGAAAGAATAAGGTCACTCGGTGATCTTTTCAATTTTAGGGAGTCTGAAAAGAGATTAACTATGGACTCTGTGGGGGTTCCTTCTTTATAAGTTTAGTCCCTCAGGCCCGAAAAAGGGATAAAACTATACCTGAGAGTACTCTTCTAAAGAACTGAAGTTCCATAGAGTATACCTTTGTTCGTACAGTTGAACAACCAGATCGAAAAAGGGGTAAACTACCGTCGGACAAACGTGACTTCAAATTTCAGTTTAACGAGCGTGAAAGGCCACAAGATCTCTCAACAATCTTTTCATGTTTAGAGGGTCTAAAAAGGGCTTAAAAGAAGACCCGTTATTTTTTGGGAGTCCTGAGGATGAGGTCAAGAGCGAACAGGAATCATGGAAATGAGGCGCAATCTCATATTCAGGAAAAACTACAAGGACTCCAGAGCCTACAGTGTTTTAGAGAAAGCATGGATACCATAATGCAACCATGATCAACCTAGGGCATCCATGTTCCGGTAAGCTCTACCACCAAGTTGCAACACTTCTAAAGCAGTTGTGATGGTTCCATGTCACAACCTAATGGGATCGATCCTATGGAAAAGGAAAAATACAAGGACATACAAAAGTCAGGGTAGAAACCTAACCTATATGTTCAAATAGATCATCGAAATTTTTTTCCATGGACCATAAAAAATTAATCAAAACTAAAAAAAAACTGTCCCAATACGTGATCATATCCCTCCTATATAACTCTTGAATCACTCTAAATGGTTTTTGGTATAAAGAAAATGATAAGGGAGGCCAAAAAAGTGACAAAAAAAGGCCAAAAAGTCTATAAATAGAAGCTGGCAACTCATTATCACCATTACTGATTTGGAAATTGACTCTGGAGTGAAAAGACTCCCTTTGTCAAAAGCGGTGATTCTAGGAGCTACGGTGGATGAAACGAACTTCTGTTTGGACCAAGTAAGTACAAACTCCCTTATCTTTCATTTCATGTCTTTATTTGTGCATTGGGTTTCATTTTTTAGGGGGGCATCGACATTTAAAAGGTTGGCCCTAGGTCCACGCGAGTTGTCTCTGGACAGGCCACGTGTACACGTGACTGTCACAATTACAGCACACGTGGACCCCTTTATGGAATGAAAAAGGCATAAAAAGAAAGGGTTAACCCTCCTGAACCTTGGTGTTTTGCAGGATGTATGTCCATTGGAGATAAATAAATCATGAAGAGGTAAATGAGTTGGTCGGGGAAGACCCCAATGCTATGGCTACTTTGATGCAGTGTGGGTTACTCAAGTTTTTCCTATGTCCTTTCATGTGGGCACAACCTAGGCTACTGAATGCCTTGGTTGACTACTGGCATCTGGATGCAGAGGCATTCATGTTAGAGGGGCAGTCACTGGTGCCCACGGTCGAGGACATTTACTTTTTGACTGGCCTCTCCAAGAGAGCGGAACCAATCAATTTCAGGACTTTTCCTACGGGGCCGCATAACATAGAGGAATTGATAGGCCTATACTGTGCAGTTGATACAAACCGTGCGAGCACGCAGGTGGCCATAAGAAATATCAATAACTTATCGCTACAGGTGATAGTATTTCTTATTGGGAAAATTACTGGTTCTGCAGCTCTACATCAGGCGTCCTGTGCACAGATGAACTGTGCAGTCCAGTGCTTAAATGCACAAGTTTTTGATTGGAGTACCACATTGCTTGAGTGTATGAAAAGACAGTTGATAGATTGTCATTTGTGGACACATAGGAACTTCGGCTTCAGTACCATTCTGTGTTCATTCTTTTTTGAGAGAGTTTTGAGTTTTAGTCCTCGAGTAGTGGTACGAGGACATTAGGCCTTTCTTCCTGCTATATGTAGATGGGTAGTATTACTGTCGTGACAGGGTGGCGGAAGGACCAATGATTCCTTCAATGATGACTTCTTTGCATGGTTTTCATGACAGATCCCAGTTATAGAGGATTACCCCTATGTCGGGATTGATTTTTTGAGAGACCCTGAGATACCAGTACCTCCTGGTGAGGAGTGAGGGGAAATGGGTAAGTCTCCACCTTTGTAGTTTTTTGTGTTTTAAACATATGTAATTTTTATGTTGTTTTGTTATATATATCATTTTTTTGTTATGCTAGAGTTTTTGACGGATATGTGTTCATTGTGTGTAGATGTGGGACAAGTGCGACCCATTGACTATGTGAGGAACATTCATCATCCTTGTCTAGAGGCCGCACCTACCACCGTAGGGGGACCTACAGTAGCAGGAGATATTCCAGTCGGGGAGGTTGAGAGGGTATTAAGACAGGTTGAGCGTAACTTTACTGTACTCACTCACACAGTCCCGATGGAAGAGATTGAGGACCTGCCACCATCTATGTAGCCTCATGTAATGGGGGCACCATGGACATGGGTCCAGTTGTTTTGGCGTTTAGCCAATGTTGTGGACCAGTATAACAGGGCCCAGAGGCCTTGACTTTATCTAGAAATTTTGACGTGCCATGAGCACTACTTATATATATATTTTTGAGGGCATAAGCCTTGTGACTCGTTATTAGTCCTATTTTTGAGGCACTTGCATCCATCTATATACTCTTGGTTACTTTATGATATTATATATGGGTTTTTTTCTTTTGTGTCTTATGGATCATGTGTAAAAAATGTATTTACATGTTTATGCTAATGTTCTTTCATATGTGTGCAAGATGCCAATCTAAAATTTGATTAGCTAGAGTATCTGTAACTTGGTTTAATCTCCTAGGAACATGAAAATATGTAATATAATCAAAGTTTCGTTCTAAGAGACGTACCCCAAGGAATCGTCGGTGTAAAGTTGGGTTATGAACCCCGTATACTTTGTTTAACTGAGACACAACCATTTGAGCATCAAGATAGAACCGGAGATGAGAGATACCCAATGACAAAGCATCACGAAGAAACTCAATAAATGCACTATACTTGGCGACATTATTTGTGGTGTCACCTAAGCATATACCTCCGGAAGATAATAATTGGCCTTGAGGTGTAAATATTACCCAAGCTGCAGAGTCAAGCCTCGAAGTGTGCCAAATAGCACCATTTGCATACCCAACAAACACCTCGGAATCACTTGGCATCTGCCACAATGATGAAAGATAATGTCAATGACACGTACATAACACTAATAGAAACTAAAAAGTAATAGTACAAAGACTATACATATATTACAAAAAGTTACCCACAGTGACCTGCCT
>SNQJ01S0008008.1:66652-104499 GCA_010110895.2 Picea sitchensis | reverse complement strand
GACTATACATATATTACAAAAAGTTACCCACAGTGACCTGCCTATGAGTATTACTTCTTGAGTTAGAGCCCATTTCTAGGCTCCATCAAAGCATTCCCTTCAAAATCAACCAGACGATAAGCGCCCTTTTTTAAAACCTCTTTTATGATGAAAGGTTTGAACCACATGGGTTTGAATTTTCCTGCCCCCAGGGTCGCCTTCAGAGAAAATCCGGGGATGAATGGACCTATCATACTGAAACTTGACCTTATGTTTGTGAGCCTCATTGGATAGGGCCGCATCAGGACATTTCTTATTGAGTTGATCAAGGTATACTAACCGTTCTTCAAGTGGAGAAGTGTCTGGCAGTAACTGTACTGCCAATTTTAGAGACAGGATCTGACATTCAGTGGGCAAGACAACCTTCATCTCATAAACATGTTGAAAACATGATAAACTGATTGTAGTCTTTACAGATGTTCGATAAGCCCATAATGTCGAATATAACATCAAATGCCAATTTGACTTGGCTGAGTTGATAGTTCGTTGTAGAATGGTCTTAAGATTTTTGTTTACAACTTCCACCTGCCCATTTGCTTGGGGATAGTAGGGTGATGAATGTTCTTTCTGTAGCCCAAGATTTGATGTTAACTCAATCATCATTTGGTTCTGAAAGTGACTACCATGATCAGTGACAATCTCCCTCGGGACACCGAACCTTTCCATTATCTGATTGAATAAAAAGAGAGTTGCAGTCTCTCCATCATCTTTAAACGTTGGCATAGCTTCAACCCACTTTGTGAAGTAGTCTACAACTACGATCATATAGCGGTGCCCCCTTGCTGAAGGAGGGTTTCATGTAGTGTAATCAATCCCCCACTTGGTGAAGGGACCAACTGTGATGACAGGAAACATGGGAGCGGGATGTGCCCTCATATTTCGAGAGAATATTTGGCATGGATGGCACTTCTTGACTGATTCGATACAATCCTTGATAAGTGTTGGCCAAAAGTAACCTGCTCGTAGAATCTTTTGGGCTGTCGCCAACCCAGATAAATGACCGCCAGAAGCTTTGGTATGGCTATCATTGAGCACGATAACCACTTCTTCATGAGTGAGATATCGGTGTAGGATGCAGTCTACACCTCTCCGATACAATGTATCATCGAGTATGAGATAATTCTTAGCCTGATGGTGTATACGTCGATGCTCATCACGAGAAGCAGAGGTGGGGCACTTCAAAGTTTGGAGATAGATAAGTATATCTCTGTACCAGGGATCCGAAGATGTGATCAAAAACATATCTCCCCGGATAGGCGATTCTTCAGGCACAACGTCACCTGACTCAACCGGAAGTTCCGAAATAAGTTCTGCGAAGACCAGTGACTTTTTGGACTTTGCTGAAATGAAGTCTAAGTCAAACTACTGGAGGATGACTATTCATCTACTAATTTTTCTGCCTATTACCCATCGTGTCAACATGTACTAGAATGGATTCGCGACAGCAATAACGGTGGTCTTGAGAAACATAACATAATGATGGAACCATTGAACAGCATGAACTGCTGCCAATGCAAGTTTTTCGATGTGAGAATAATTGAGTTCCAGTCCTATGAGGCCTCGACTCAGGTAATAAATCACGTATTCTGAGAACAAGTCATCTTCCTGAACTGAAAACATGCCAATGGTTGATTCTATTGTAGCCAGATATAATAAGAAATCTTTGTTATAATTAGGTGGCCGGAGCAGAGGGGAAGTTGTGAGGGCATGTTTCAATGCGTCAAAAGAGCGTTGAGTCGCATCGTCCCAGTAAAAGGGAACGTATTTCTTCAGTAAGCGCATAAATCCCTTGGCGATCTCGGCATAGTTGGCGATGAAGCATCGTAAAAAGTTTGCCTTACCTTGTAGACTCTGAAGTTGAAGGATTGTGCGTTGGAGGGGAAATTGAATTATTGCCTCAACCTTGAGAGGATTGACCATGATCCCTATTTTTGACAGTATGAAACCTAACAGTCAGTGTGACATTATGAAGAAGCTGCACTTGTTTGGATTCAAGTGAATCTGAAAGTAGCGACAATGTTCGAAGATAAGTCGGAGGTGTGTGGGATGATCCGTTCTCTTACGATATCGGGATGCTAAATCATCTAGATAGGCCTCGACTATATGCTTGAGGTCATGGAAAGCAAAATACATGGCCCGCTGAAAGGTGGCTACGACATTTTTGAGACCAAAAGGCATTTTATGATATGCGAATGTACCCCATGGGCATATGAATGCCATTTTGTGTTGGTCTTCGGGTTTGATTTGGATTTGATTATATCCCGAAAAACCATCCATGAAAGAAAAGGCTTCGCAACCTGCACATTCATCAATGATCTGGTCGATGAAAGGTGTGGGAAAATTATCTTTGGGACATGCCTTGTTCAAATCATGGAAGTCAGTACAAACACAAATCGTGCCTTGTTTTTTATTGACCGACATAGGATTTGACACCCATTGGGTCAAATGGATGGGATAGATAAACCTGGCTTTTAACAATTTCTAAACCTCAACCTTAATGGTTGTTGCTTTCTTAGGATTAACTAGATGAAGCTTCTATCGAACCACCTTGGCATCAGGATATGTTGTGATTTCATGTTCAACTATTTTTGGATTGATGCCTGGCATTTCCTCGTAAGACCAGGAAAAAATGTCACAAAATTCTTTAAAAAGATCTGAGTAGATTTGAATCTCTTCGGGGGAGCAGTAATCTCCAACGAAGACATTCTCCACGACACCGAGGTTTCGGGATATATTGATCGGTAAGGTCTCAGTGATAGTTTCCATATTACCCTCAGCATAAACCTCATGTGTAGCTAAGGGATTAATAGGACAATACCGATCTCCCGTCATAGCCACGGTCAATTCTCCCACTTCAATTTAGCTTAACTCTGGGAGGAAGTATGATCTTTGACGAAGATATTCCCAGGGTTTATCCGGACTAGTCATTACTTCAATTATTGCTTCATCAGAGGGCAATACTAAGTCTAATAAATCAGTGTGAGCGAGAGAACCCTGAGCCCAAATAGTCTCTAGAAGTGGATCAAACTCTTGTGTAGGAGATTTATCAGTGTGGGTTGAAGTTTGTTGGACTAAAGAGTACACTACTTCAGCTGCAGACAAAGGCATGGACATGCCCAGGTGCCCTTTCCCATCCATCGTGGCCGACGGGGAAGGAAGTATCCACGGATCATCGAAGTAAGTCGTGTGGAATGACGAAACTTGAAAAAACTCAACCTTATGGTGATTAGATATAAACTTGATATCGCTTTGAGGGGGTGAGTAATCAAAGGTACCCATCAAATATGGGCGCAAACCAACTTGACCCTCGTGTGGAAACAACAAGACCCAGAAAACTGTAGCAACCACAGCTTGCATGGCATAAGTCCAACTCCTTCCTAACAAGAGATTATAGTCGAGGGGAGAATCGACTACCTCTACTTCGACACACGCGATCTTCCCTCCTAACTGCATGGAGAAAGAAGGAATGATAGCATGTGGTTGGAATGAACGACCGTCAAAAGCGGTGAGGAGAGTAGGTGACAGAGACGAAATGGGTTGGCCAACGGCCTTCCAACATGCCAACGACATAACGCATGTCGAGTCGCCCTCATCAACCAATGTGCAGAAGATATTCCGAGTAAAAATTTTCGTGGGATAAGCCACTACTATCTGAAACGCTACGTGGTAAGGTAGACGAGGTTTTAATTCGGTTGTATCCATCATGATTGTACCCAGATTACAAGTCTCGGTAGATCCTAAAGAGGTTAACAAGGCTTTCCTCTGGGAAAGGCATCTTTGGAGGACCTCCAAAGAGGACATCGCACAAGGGGTTTGTGATAAATCTTCCACTACAGAGTAGTTTTGGGCGGCCCTTGCATTTGGGTTATGAGAAGATTTTTTGAATGCACCTTTGGGAATGTGTGTAATTGTTTCTCCCAACGTCTTCTTAATCTGTAGAGGAAGAGATGGGAGTTTAGCTTCTCTACCCTTCTCAGAAGTGCTTGGTTTACTATAGTCATGCGCTCTAGTCGATATAAAAGCATCACCCCTCACCATATATACATTCGCGGATGCGGGGTTGTTCGTAGGAGGAGAGGGGTCTTGGTTTCCCCCTTCCATGCTTGTATAGGCCTCGGTTAGATTTTGCCCATGTTGAAAGGGATTGCTCAACACAGCAGGCTATTGCTGCATCACAAACTTTTGGGCTTCTGCAAGCCGAGGACATAGATGGGTCGATTGGTCTTCTGCGCACAAGTTGCATGGATACCTCACCTTTCGTTTCTCAGTGTTTTCCCCGCCAACATTATCGGTTAGTTTTTTATCCCCCTTACCTTTTTTCATTGTTTTTTCTTTCCTTCAGGCTGTTGGGTGGCCTTTGGGTTAGTCGATTTCACTGTGTGCACCTCTGACATTTTGGTAGGGGGAGAAACCAAAGTAGTAGTTTGGCTAGCTATTGTCTGTTGTATAGATAACTGCTGCAACTACTTCATCAATTGCTCAGCAGGCTTTGTTTGTGTTGAACCAACAATACCATCGGCATGTGGTCCAGCTCTCTGTCTAGTTTTATCCAGTATTGAGCATGGTGCATCTGGCAAGATGTTGTATAATAAACCAGACTGAGAATAGATGAACTCAAATTGTTGAGCTCTCATGATGGCATATTCTTTAGAGAATACTCCCGACGTTGCGATGTCTTTGGAGAACTGCAGGACCAAAAACTTAAGGAACCACTCAAGAAGGAATGCTGGTGGGACTGGCACCTTAATTAAACTCTTTCGGTGTCTCCATTCTCGGATGTGATCAGAGATATGGTCCACTATCGTCTATTCAAAATTGGAAAGAAGCTTTGTGCTAGCATCGTATCTCACAGGTAAATGGAAATGGTTTAGGAAAGCCATTGCCAGTTTGTCAAAGGAAGAGTATATTCAGTGATCGAGCCCAATGTACCATTTCACAGCATTCCCAATGAGAGTACGTTGAAACAATCTCAATTGTACAAAGTCATCTTTCAACAAATTAGATGAGCACCAAAGATGGAAGGTAGTCACATGATCTCCTAGATCTTCGTTATGCTTGACTTCTAAGTTTGGAATGTCCAAAGGCAACTTCGTCAGCACAGGAGGCCAACATGGATTGTGAAAAATTGGGTCATTCAACAACCTTGTCAAATATGGCAAGTGCAAAGTTTCCAAGAAGGGTAGTTTGGGTTGTTGGTGATAACCTGGGAAAAAGGGGCCTGGAGTTTGACTGGCACCAGGTTGCTAGGAAAATTTCAGCTACTGGCCTAGATCCTGGTAGAAACCATGGCCCTGGCCAGCGTATGCATTTTGCGTATGTGGAGACATGATCGACAGATTTCCCAAATAGGGCATAGATGGTTGGGCATGCATTATATTTGAAGGACTCTGGGAAGGGTTGCCCCATGTCGGTCCTAGGGGGATAGGCATAGTAGCTTGTTTAGGATTCCATTGATTGTGGAAATAAATACCCCAGATCGACATTCTGGATGAGGGAATGGATCCCTACCAAGATTTCCAAGGCCCTGATGCGGAAGAAGTTCCTAGGTTTACCCTCTGTGCAGGAATAGTACCCTGCATAGGAAAATATTGTCCAAAAATGGGATTGCCCCTAGTCAGGAAGATGGTTGATGAGAAGGCATTGTTACCAAAGATTTTGATCAAAGAAAATGGTGTCGAACCTACCAACATATTATGCAAAGGTGGTCCTTGACTCCCCGCTCCAAATAAACTATGGTGTGTAGGTTGCCTGACGGATTGTTGATGCGAGCCACCGAGTGAAGGGGACGAAGGAGGGATACGAAATCCTCCATAAGGGTAAGCATTAAAAGGAGCAGGAGTGCCCCCCATGTGACCTTGCATAGGAGTACCAGAGCTCCCTGCCCCCAAATCTGAAGTCTGTAAAGTGGAGTAGGAAAGTATAGGACGTGTACCCGAACTAGTCATCCCGTACGAGAACGGAGGGCCTCTCGCACTTGGTATAAAAGGGGTTGTGGCTGCTGCCAAAGACAGGATTGGACCACTGTGTGATGTAGAGGCAGTCGAGACCATGGTGGCTCGGACTAGTGACGGTGGGTTAGGAGGTGAAAACTCTACTGTGGTGACAACCGTAGTGGGAATTGAAGAATTCCTACAAGGAGTAACAACATTTGTTTCCATTGTTTTGTGCAACACTATCTCACACTCATAAAATTGAATTGGTATGATGAAAGGTGCCAAGAAATCAGTGGTTGGGGTTTCAACTAGACCAAGAGCGTTTTCTCCAAGGTCCAAAATGGTCAATTCCTCCGGATGTTGGTCAGGCACAATTGTTTGTGACCCGGTTGCTTCAAAAGACCAAGAAGCCTTCGTGACCGGCGGATCTCATGATCCTCCACTATGTGAGAATATCAAAGACACTCTAAGGTATTCTAAACATTCAAAAGTAACACACACTAAAAAATACCATAGAATATAAGACAAACAAACACTAAATTAATTGGAAGAATAGTTACAAAAACCAACACTAGAGAAACTTACCGGTGCAAGTGAAACTTGAACACGAAAGCACCCTTTAGGTATACTCTACAAAGTGTGGCCCGATGTTTATCCTAGGTACCATGGTATACCCCCGCAGTCACCTATGTATGTCCCTAAAAATGATAGACAACTAGGTTTCCGGTGTGCGAACAGTCACCAGGCAGGTACAGTCGAAAGTCAGGTAGACCACAATGTGCAGGGTATCGAGCTCAAAACCTATCAAGGGTATAGAAAGCAAGTAGTTTGGAAGACAACTGAGGATCTCAAATAGATTCGATACCCATGAAGCCCCGTGGCAAATGCAGTCGATGGAATCCCAAAACAAGCCCTCTATATGTGTTCTCCACTACGATTGGTCCAGCTTTGGAGGGGTTATCTTTGCTACCTTTCTGCACACGACCTCATGTTTATCCCCTCTGTTAGAGGGGGGTCCCGGATAAATTTCACGATACTAGACTTATACACTCCCTAACTCAGACTCCAATGTTTGATTGTAATGGCCTTGAAGAGTTTCCTCTCCAACCTAATCCAAGGCCCTAATCCTGAACTAGTTGGTTAACCCTACAAACATAAAAGTCTAATAAATTTTTAGATTTAGCATCAATTTGATGGCTTTGTCTTATGTCAAGGGGTATGAAAGTGAAACTGATGATGTGTAAAAGATGAAATTAAAAATGAGTAAAAATATGGAAACAAAAACTTTCACTTAATGCAAAATTTCAATAACTTTTCAAAAAAAAATAAATTATTTTTTCTAAGATTTTGGATAGCAAACTCAAAAGGAATTTCACTCGACTATGAGCTACTTATGATCTAAGTAAAATGCAACAACTTATGACATAAAAGACTTTTCTCTGGCTAATAATGCAGAATCACACTCTTCAACCAAACAAGAAAATGAAAGAGATTTTTTTGTTTATTTAAATGCTGATAAAGCAAAAAGGAAAAATACCAACAAGTAAAAACCAAGAAAAACAATTTTGGCCTAATCACAGATCACAAAGAATCACTTCAAGAAATCATACACTAGCAACTTAAAAAATGAGTCTCACGCTTGTCTAAAAACCCTAAAAAAAAAAAATTATGACATCTTTTAAATAAGAAGAAGCAAGCTAAGGCTAAGATTAATCCTAAGCTACTGACTACTAAGACAGAGATTCGAATACCTGAGAGGTATAACTCTCATCAAGGGGAAGGATGATTGTCTTACCCTCAACAAAAACTATCATCCCCAAGCACGCTACTGATAATCCAACAACAAGTGTGTGAACGCAAGCTGTATAGAGCCAGAGGGCATGTACACGTGGGCTAACCTTCTACAGGCCACGTGTATCTCTAAAACTCTGAGAAAAAATAAAAACAAACAATCCAAACCAGGAAGAGACCACTGATATTGATAACCTGGATCTCCTAAAGGCTTGGCCACTCTTTTAAACAGAAAAAACAAGCAATGTAAGGAAAAAATTTGTAAAATAAACCAATCTGAGACAAGACTGCAAACAAGCAGGACTTAGAAAGAATTCCAAAAAAACCCTGAGAATCATTGTTTCTGACAGGGAAGAGGATGACTGCCTCCAAAATTTTATGGAATCTACACACTACTGCTACTTCTTCAGCTAACGTTCACATGTGGGATGTAAGAGAGTAGGGCGCGGGTAGACCTGTACAGACCTTATGCAGGCCGCGTCTACCTCTATGGGTCCCGGAAAACATAGTCAAGCAAATAACAGAGAAAGATGGTATGGTAAACCAGACTCTCTGCTAGCTCAGACTTTGCAGAAACTAAACAAAAAACAAGCTAGAAAACCAGTCTTTTAAAACTACCAAAAAACAAATAAAATTCCTAGGAACCCTAAAGACTTCCCTAGTATGGTCGCCAATTCTTTTGTGAGGAAAATCCCCATACGAACTCGAAAATAGGGTTATCTTATGCATGTAGATATGACCAAAATAAATATACTTTCAACTTTTGTCCCCAGACTTAAACCCCATTCATTTTCAGAAAATACATGGTTTAGACAAACATACCTTGTTCTGGATGTTTGATGTCAATCCTTCCTCCCGCTTGATCACTTGTTAGCAGTCCTCCTTTCAAAGATGACATGTATGCAAAACAAGAAACAAACTACACATGCATTTTACCTATAGACTAATGGGTCAAAGATTCAAACATATATTTACTGTATTATGAAGAACTCATAAAGTGGGACAGGAAAAGCATTTCTTTATTACTTTAAATGAATCAACTTACAAATGTCGAGACCAACCACTACTTCGCGAATCCTGATCCTAGGCTCCTCTTCAAATGTCCTCCAACTTCTTTGCTTTATATCTCTTCTTGCACAAGGATGGCTAAAGGGTTGGGACAATGGGAATATGAAATTGGGCAGAGTTTCTTTGCTATCTTTTTCCTCTTCCAAATGGGACCCCTAGCCCTTCTTTTATAGGCTAGAAGAAGCTAGGTATTTGGACAAACCCTTGGCTATGCATGGCCGGGAGTTTCATTTAACTCACCCAAAGCTCTGTGTTTCGTCGAAAACTTTCCTTTTTTCATGATTTTGTCGATCCATGTAGGCTGTTTTAGGTTAGCTAGCGTGTACACCCATGCAGTAATGGAGTAGGGTGTGTGGGCCCTTATAAAAGAGGTTTTTTAAAGAGTTGTTCAGTAGTGCTTTTGTCAAAGAAGGGATCTGAGATGGCCTAATTCCAGGTAAGCATGTATGGTGCAAATTAGGGTTATAGCACCCCCTTAGGAATCAATGGTCTCCATTGCGTTCATTTCCCCCATAAGATGAGGAAATTTCTGCTGAATTTGGCCCCGGGTGAGCCATTTGCCTTGGTGCAGGAGATGCCCTACTTTGACAACTCGATAAAGCTGGATCCTTTGTTGGCGATTTCCCTTGACTTGATTTTCCACAATATGATCACTGGATTCCTATTGTATGTAGTCGAGGTTGAGATCTATTGGTTTCAGTTTTTTTTCTACCGTTGAGGTGTCCAATAATGGAGGGAAATAAGGTTGAAGGAGATCCACATTGAGCACTGGGTGTGGGACAAGGAAAGGAGGAATGTTGAGCTCAAAATAATTATCACTCACCACCTTGGTGATGGTGTATGACTGATAATAGAGTGGGTGAAGCTTCTGATGGGGTCATGTAAGGAATTATTTTGTAAGTGAAACCAAACTTTGTCACACACCTAAAACTTATGTGACACCCGATGTTGATCATGGCACTTCTCGTACTTGTTATTGGACTTCTGTAGGATATCTTGAACCTGTTGGTGGATTTGTTGGATTTGATCAATGAATCAGGTGGCTTTGTCAGCTTTAGTTGGAGTAGGAGATGAGTCAGTCGAGGTAATCAAGGGGTAATCAGTTGGAATCCCAGCCTCGCCTGAAAAGGGATGTGGTTGGTTCAGCTATGAAGGGTTTGGTTGTATCTATGTTGAACATAGGGAAGACTCTAATTCCATCTGTGAGGGTTCTTGGAATTATACATGCGTAGGATATGCATGATTATTCGATTTATGACCTCGGTTTGGCCATCTGTCTGGGGGTTGAAGGTCATGGATTTGGTGAGCTTGGTGTCCACTAGTGACCAGAGGCTTGACCAAAATGTGTTGATAAATCGACTGTCCTGATATGAGACAATCGTTTGTGCAATTCCAAAATGTACCCAAAATCATTCAAGGAAGAGCTTGGAAGTGGCCTCTGCTGTGATGCTCTTCTTGTAGGTGACCAAAATCGCCATCTTATAAAAGTGATCAACAACCACAAAAACACATTCATTTCCCCACTTGGTAGAAGGGAGGCCCGAAACGTAGTTCATTGAGATGGATTCCCATGGCCTGTCAGGATTAGGCAAAGGGGTGTACAAGCCTTGTTTCTTAGTGTTCGGTTTGGAAATAGCATAGGAAGTGTAGGGCCTGATATACTTGTTGAAATCCTATCGATGTTTCGGTGAATACAAATGTTTCTGCAAAATTTCCACTTTATTTTTTACGTCAAACTGTCCTGCCACCTGACTATAGTGGGCTTCCCAGATAAGCTTCGCTCAATCACTTGATGGAACACAAATATGGCACAACATCCTATCTTGAAGATGGAAATTAGAGACAACTACATTTGCGCCCAGCATTTGGTAGGTGGTGGCGAAGTCCGAGTGTGTCTCATAGAGTTGGGGCCATCCAAACGTCTCATGGCCGCAAGATTCTAGTACCATGGTGAGTGTTGTGATTGGTAGTTTGTTGAGGCAATTAGTGACGTAGTTGGTCCTTCCTTTTTTATACTTGATGTTGAGGTGGAATCGTTGCAAGTGTCTGGACTAGTTCTAATGGGGGTCATTCTTAAATTTTCCTCATGTCGAAATGAAATATAGTGGCTTATGATCGGTGTGGATGATTTTCTCCTTCCCAAGAATGTAATGTCTCCACTGGCGGTAAGCTTTCACAATGGAGTACATTTATTTTTCATAAGTAGGGTACTTACAAACAACATATGATAGTGTCTCGCTATGATATGCGATGGGGTGGTCGTGCTGAGAGAGAACGATGCCCACAGCATAGTCAAAAGCATTTGTTTCGATCTCAAAGGGGTATTTCAGGTCCGATAGTGAAAGTAATGGGGCTGAGCACAATCACTCCTTCAAATCATTGAACTCTTGTTGTTGGGACCGACCCCACACAAATTTATCTTTACCACCACCCTTGGTTACCTGGTCGAGCGCTCATGCAATATGGTAGAATCCTAACATGAACCTGCGGTAGAAATTGGTGAGGCCCAAGAAGCTATGAAGCTCAGTGAGTGTGGTTGAGGTTGGTCAGTCACAGATGAATTGGATAATGGTTGGATCCACATGTACGCCATGATGATCAATGATGTAGCATAGGTAATGGACCCTGTCCATGCCGAAGGAGCATTTTTCCAAGTTGGCGTATATCTTGTGTTGTCGTAGGGTGTGCAAAACCTACTGAATATGTTGCAAGTGTTCCTCCCAAGTATTTTTGTAAATGAGAGTGTCATCAATATACACCACTACAAAAGTATTGGTGAATGGTCGCAGGATATCATCCATCATCCTCATTAAAGTGGTTGGATAATTTGTCAAATGAAAGGGCATGACCAACCATTCAAAATGACCTTCCTTTCACTTGAATGCAGTATTCCATACATATGTCTATTCTATTGGGACCTGGTGATAGCCCAAATTCAAATCAATGTTACTAAAGTATTTGGCCCCTGAGAGTTGATCAAGGAGGTCATCTATTTGGGGAATTAGGTACCGATTTCTGACTGTGATTTTATTCAAAACCCGATAATCAATGCAGAGTCGCCAGGTTCCATCTTTCTTATATACCAACATGATTGGGCTCCTGCAAGGTGATGAGATAGGATGGATGTGCCCCTTGTGGAGCATTTCTTAGATATACTGCTTGATCTGATCATTCTCTAATAAATATCGGTGGTAGATTGGCCCATTGGGGAGCGGTGCACCGGGGGTCAAATCGATGGGGTGTTTGACCTGACATTACATAGGTACCCCGGTAGGTGAGGAGAATATATCTGAGTATTCTTCCATGACCTTATCCACTTGCTTCTATTGTGTGGATAGGTCGATCATGGAGACCCTGGATGTGGCTACTATATTTCTCTCATTATGAGAGTGAATCACAAAGAAGAAAAAATTCCTTGTCTGAGAGATGGCCTTCCTTCATTGCTTGGTGGAGATCAAGGAAATAACAATAGGCGAGACTACCTCGGGTATCATGTACAATTTATTGTTCAAAGTAATAATAACACTGCTAGGAATAGACTCATATACAACATGATGTTTCCATAAATATGGTTGGCCCAAAAGAACATTACAAACTTTGATAGGGGAAACAATACACAATACCTCATATTTGAATGGCTTGATGTCATATGAAAGGTGACATTTTTTCTTGATGCATCTGTCGCTTCCTTGGCAAAGCCATCCGATGGTGTAGGGTTGTGGGTGCGACATTTTCGACAGGGAAAGTTGATTGAAAACCTATAATGAGATGAGGTTCTTCTGGCCACCACTATCAATGATGAAGTGAAATGGGGAACCCTTCACCCACATCTGTGAATGAAAAAGGAACTCGCCTTCCTCTGGATCATCTGGTTCACTGGGATGGAACTTGATGGTAGTAACGGTAACATTGGGTTTTGCATCAATGATCCATCTCCCCCTTTTCTAGTTCTGACTCAGAGTTAGAACCCACATCTGATTCAGAGGCTTTCACCTTAGCCGCCAGTGACTTCTTTGAGCGAAAATCAATAGTGTTATTCCAGGGGCTCTTATGCAAGTTGTACTACTTCCTAGTATCTATCTTTGTCTTTATGGTGTCCTTATTTTATTTGTACTTTTTTATGTGGTAGATTTTCTTTTCTCTATCCTTTGTTCTACAGGTTGGGGCTACCCTTTACTCAATTTTTTTGTGAGGGTTTCCCTGGCCCAAATTGTCGTGTCTTTTGTTTGAGCTTCTGCTTGATTTTAACAACATATCGGTAGGCCAAGCCTAAGGATGAGATGTACAAAATATCCATTTTGGCCTCGATTTATATATGAAAACCGTTGTCATATTTGAGAACCAAATGTCGCTCAAAATATTTGATACCCATATTGGTGCCCAAGTTATGGAAGATATTCATGAACTTAGGAACTGCTTGATCTCTTTCATGCCGCAGTTTGGTCCATTTTGTGTACAGGTCGTCATAACTTCCAACAGGGTAGTATTTTTCCTTAATATCATCCCTAAAGGACTCCCAGGTGACCGTGACTATAAATGATGAAGGTTCCTCTATTTCCTTCTGCTCACAGAAAGTTTCCCACCAATCTTTGACATGGGGAATGACTTTGAGGAGAGAAAATGCAATCTTTTTTCTATTGGAGAAGTTATGGATAGAGAAATACCCTTCCAACAAATTTAACCATTTGTGTATAGTATCGACGTATATATGACCTTAAAATATAGGAATATTGAAGTTGATTTTTACCTTGAATGGGGTGGCGCCTCTGTTTGAGTAATATCTGTTTCCTATTGGTAGTCGTCGAAGGATTTCCACAAAACTATCCATCATCTCATTCCTCTATTGCATGATGGATTCCTTGAGAAACATTTTAAAGGGATATATTGTACCATCATATTTATTTTCTCCCTCCATGAGAGGTCACTTGGGTGTGCGAGATCTTTTGTCCTCAAGAGAAACAAGATCGAGACCCAATTCTTTGTACCCTGACCTCATTAGGGACATGCATTAAGAACAACAAGGAGTAGACCGCTCTGAAACCACTAATCCATATTTTATGAGAAGAAAAAAATAAATACATATTATTATGAAAATATTCTTAACAAAAAATAATAGATATATCGTAAAATTGGTTTCTATAAAATAAGGAAATAAGCTGAAAATGTAAAATGCAGTAGAAAACAAGCTTGCTAGAATGGTGGCGGCTTATCTCTCAGAGTAGATGTGACGAATGTGCTCATTCACAAGAAGATGATTACAATGAGGCCATGAAGGAATTTTTACAATACACATGAATGTCTAAAACCCTATACATCCAAAAACCTAACAATAGGATATGTTGCGCCAAAAGTCATATAGGGCCCATTTGGGTAAGTTAGTACATCAACTTCCCGGGGTCGTAACTTTTGCATACAATCATCGTTTTAGGCACATAATAGCCCGTTGGAAAAGTATATATAAGGACTACACATTTTTTCCTATGACTCTAAATAAATTAACATTTTGATTGTGGAGAGCTTTAAAAACGTTGTTTAGGGCCTCAAAACGGCCCTGAAAGTCAGGGACCTGAAAACTAGGAAAAAATTGTCAAACTGGAAAACTACCAAAATGAGCCAATTGGAATAGGTGGGAGGCCATCGACATCCATCAGGATCAAGTTTATTCTCAATATTATGGTTTCTTTTCTTTGGTTTCTTAGATGTTCTATTGGCTTGAAAATCCACTTATCTAAAAGTGTGTTACAATTTTTTTTATTATTTTCTTTAAAATTTGTAATTTATGGAGAAGAGAGTAAATTAAAACATGGTAAGGATTAGTGGAAATGATTGAAGGTAACTATACATATCTTTTCAAATATTAATTTTGGATACTTACCTATATTTATTATAGTTACCTTATACATTTAAATATACAAACATTCTTATCATTTGGAAAATAGTAAATTCACACACTCCTAAAATGCACATAAAGACAAATACTACATGTTTAATTTTTCTAACATGCCATAGATTTTTCTATACATATTTTATTTTGTTTGTTTATATTCCTTATTAATAGTTTATAGGAATTTTTAATTTTTTCCACTTACTTTAATCATAGACATTTAAAATTCTCTATGATCATAGAGAAAAGATAAAGGTTGGAATCTGAGTTCTATTTTTATTTTTATTTTTTTAAGTTTCTTAATTACATACAACCTCTTTGCTTGAAACTTGTGCTCATTACCTTAGAGTTGCTTTGATTTAAAAGGGGTTTCAATGTTATTTTTTGTTTTTATCACCTTTTTAATTGTTTTTCATTCCTTGTATGTGCACTAAGAACACAAATTTGTAAAAGGATGTGAGGTCCAATGATTATCTAGTTTTTTCTACACGATGATTAATGTTGAATCATATGAAAATTCACCAGATCATGAAGGAAATGGTATTCACCAAAGTTTAATAGTTGGGACGAAAACTTATAATTAATTAGCATGACATAGAAATGCATACTAGTGCATTCAACAAAGGATTTATCCATCAAATACAAAGGTGCTACCATCTCAGTTAATGATGGAAAAATTGTATCATCATATCTAAGGGAAAATTGAAAGGTGACAACTTAAGAGTCTACCAGTCTAGAATAAAAAGAAACCTTTTGATGCCAAATTTAAAGGAAATATTTTTTAAATATATATGTAACCTCAACAGTCTGACTGTACACTGCCAGCTGTCCTGGCTAGCTGTACAATCTTTCTTGATTTTCTTGAGCCTATTTATCTCAAGCTTTTTTCTTTTTCTCTATTCTCAATATTCAATACTATTGTTCTTTGCTCATTTTATTTTTCCCAATTCTATATTCTTGTTCTCATTTTATCATGGTATCAGAGCTTCAGTTGTAAGTCTCTTCACATAGTCTGGAGAGTAGCCTGGTCCTAAGAAGCACAGATCTTACACTGTCTACGAGAGCACAGGATGCAAGATTCTTCATAGTGATTGGAGAACATGATGCAGTCCTTGATACATTCAAAAGATCATTGCAGACAACAAGGGTGAAGAAGCAGAGCAACTGAAGAAGGATGCAACATTTATTGAATATTGAAGAACAGTTTGCAGTCCGCTAAAGGAGTGTGGAGACATCAATCTGCTCAAAATATTGTTGGAAAACTCACAGCAGGTGAAGGAAGACATCCGTAAGGAGAATCGAAGGATGCAAATTAAATATCCATGAGATTTTTAAAGAATTTATGAAAGATTCACAAAATTCCTTCTCAAGAAGAAATCCTTTGTTCATACAACAAAAGACAATCTCAACAACCGTAAGATCATCCCTGTGAAAAGATATGAGGACTTAATCAAGATCAGAAAGGATGAGGAGCACACAAAATAGGAGAGTGTGTTTCAGCCGTCATATCAAGGTGAGAGTAAAAACAGTCGTCAGATCAAGAAAATTTGCATAGGCTTTAACTACCAAAGTTTTTTCGAAAAGTCGCGTATTCGCCAATTTCGTGTAAAGGTTGAAAAGGAGACAAGAATTTCGAAGTTCTGAAGTCTGAAACAAATCTTGACCGTCAATCTAAGAAGGAGACACACGTCAGCCGATCAGTACTTCGCTAGTTTGCAGTTCAAAGAGAACACGGTGCAGTGTTGCCAAAACTCCCGAACACCGAAATTCCAAAGAAGATCTCAACCATCGTTTGTGGATCATTGAAAAATGTTGGATACAACATTGCAACAACACTTCGTTGATTCACAAATCGAAAAAACCTCAGGTAAGAGTTCTAAAAACTAACGAAAGAATCAAACCTGTCGATCAATCTGAAATCATCAAAACCATCCATCGTCGGAGGATAGATGGAAACAAATCAATGTTTCGCTGACTCATGACTCGAAGGAGTCAAAGTTTGAAGTCATGAGAACTCGCGAAACGCAAAATCATGATTTGATATGAGCTGTTAGATCCAGTTGAGCGTGAACCATCGCATTTGGGGCGCTCTGAAAGATCAACATTTCAGGAGTCGAGACTTTGAAGGAGGTCATGAATTGGAGGTCGCAAGTCAAGAAATCCCAACATCATCTGAACCATCCATTGGAAGGGATGCATGGTGAGAGATCAACATTTTGCTGACTCGTAGGAGGGAAAAGTCAAAGGGGGAAATTGTGAGAATTTGTGAGATGCGAATTCATGATTAGGTCGCAATCATTGATCAAGGACAGATATGGAAAATTGATTGTCTAGGAAGAGCTTCAACATTTCTGGGATCGAGAGAATGGAGGTGGAAATTTTTTTGACCTCATGATACATGAAATCTCGATACACAAAACCACGATGTGATCTGATCCATCGGATATTATAAGAATCAGGACTGTTAGATTGGGATCTCCAAAATTTTGGCATTTGGGGAGTCGGGGAGTCAGGGTTGGCTCACTCGCAAAGTCCCAACACGTGAAATCGCGACGCACCCTTTTCGTAGGTGTGTGGTCACGGCATGTGTTCACATGGAGGTGAGGCTCGCACTTGGTGCTTAGTTGCGCATGCAGAGTTTCATAAGGACCAGTGGATTTAGAAAGCTCGATTGTGCCATTAGAGGGGCTAAATTTGATACTGTTGCTAAAGAACAGAGCTCAGAGCTATGAATCCATAGATCTCATGCTCAGATAGTCAGATCTAGCCAGATCGAAGCTAAATAAGTAGTCTACCTCACATTTTTCGGTTTGAATTCACTGAGAGAACTTCATAGACCTTGTTTTACATGCAGGAAACAATTAAGCACACAAATCCTTAAGAAATTATTTGTAGTCTATTTTTTTTCTCTTCAAAGATGGCCACCTCAAGCAATTTAGGACCAACTCAAGGATCGATTCTTGTTGGAAAGAATTATGAGTTTTGTTCTCTTAGAATGAGATCTTGGATATGTGGAACCAAATCTAGCAGACCTTGCTACCATGACCAACCAACAAAGAACTACTTAGGAAGTAGAAAGGAACAAAGAATATAAAGCGAAATTATGGATTCAAAATTTCATGGATGACTCAATTTTCTCAAAAATAACAAGCGATGTGACTTCAAAAAGGGCCTGAGACATCCTTAAATCATCTTACCATGGCAATGACAGAGTCAAAACAGTCAAATTGCAAACCTTGAGGATGCATTTTGAGACTTTAAAAATGAAAGAGTCTGAAAAAATTGACCAGTTTATGACTAGAGTCATGGGAATTGTAAACTAGATCTGATTGACTGGTGAATCCATCCATGATCAATGAATTGTTGAGAAAGTTCTCAGTAGTCTACCAAATAAATTTGAAATGGTTTTTACATCCATCCTTGAATCCAAGGATCTATCAAATTTTTCAACAGATGAATTAATGGGTTCCTTGTTGACACATGAGACCAGACTACATCTTGAAGATGAGTCAATAGAAAATTCCATCAATACTCAATTCTCCTTCAGTAGAGGGATAGGCAGTGGTAGAGGATGAGGACATCAAGGAAGAGGGATAATTCCAAGTAACTATCACTCTAATGAAGGTCACATACAACATAACTAGGATCATAATTTCCAAGGTTACAAACAACAGAACCAGAATCAGAATTTCCAGCCTCAAAGAGGCAGAGGGATAAGATCAAATGAAAAATCAATCATACAATGCTATTACTGCAAAATGTTTAGGCACTATGAATCTGAATGCCAGAAGAAGCAAGCAGAATAGCTCCCAATAAGAGAACATGTCTCAAATCAAGGAGAAACCTCAGATGGTATGCTTCTCTCATGTCACAAGACTGAAGAATAGCATAAAGATCTATGGTTACTGGACAGTGGATGCAGCAACCACATGACAAGTAACAAATATTTACTCTCTTGCATTGATTCTTCAATTTCATCTTATATTACACCTTGAAATGATTCTTTAGTCAAAGTTCAAGGAAAAGGACGCGTTCCTATTCTTACTAAACAAAATGTAAATAAAGAAATACACAATGTCTATCATGTTCCAAATCTAACACATAATATGCTAAGTGTAGGATAGCTAATTTAATATGTCTATAAGGTACTTTTTGAAGGAGCATCCTGTAGGATATATGATAAAAAACCCTACAAAAAATTGATTTCTGAAATCCACATGACCAGGAATAGAATGTTTCCCCTGGCCCTCAGAACTGCAAATCTAATCCAATCATATTCACAAAGTGAATCCACCCCCAATGAAACTATGGTTTGGCATACAATATTTGGACACCTACCCTTTCACAGTCTAAGTCTTCTATAGAAGCACTCCATGGTCAAAGGTCTACCTATCTTCAAAGAGAAAACTCCCCCATGTGAGTCTTGCATACCTGGAAAACATAAGAGAACTAGCTTTCCATGGTCCTCCACTCACGCCAAACAACACCTAGAACTGGTTCACACTAACCTATGTGGACCAATGGAAATCGAGTCAATAGGTGGTAGCTTTTATTTTCTAACGTTTATTGATGACTTTAGCAGGAAAATCTTGATCTATTCTCTCAGACACAAGTCTGAAACTTTTTCAGAATTCAAATAATTCAAATCAGAAGCTAACAAATAGAGTGGAAAATATATAAAATCTCTCAGGTCAGATGGAGGAGGAGAATATAGCTCCAAATAATTTGTAAATTTCTGCAAATCACAAGGCATAATCATGAAAACTACAGCCAAGTATACTACCCAATAGAATAGAGTGGTTGAAAGGAAGAATCAGACAATCATGAACATGGAAATAAGACTTCTCAAAGAGAAATGTATGTCAAATACATTTTGGGCTGAAGTAGTATCCTGCTCAGTTTATCTCCTGAATAGATCTCCAATAACCAGTCTCAAGATCAAGGTCCCTCAAGAAGCATGGAGTGGGACAATGCTAAATGTTTGTCATCTAAGGACATTTGGATGCATAGCATACACTCACATACCTTCCTGAATTAAGGAATAAACTTGATGATAGAAGTGAGAAGTGCATCTTTACTGGCTACAGTTAAACATCCAAAGCCTATAGACTCTACAATCCAATTTCAAAGAAGCTAATTCTCAGCATAGATGTAAAATTTCTTCAAAATCAGTTCTGGAACGAGTCTGAAAATCAGCAAATGGATAGTCATGATCCATTATTGTCACTTCCTTAATACACAGAGAATTCAAGACAGAAAACACATCAACTTGCTCTTTCAAGATTGTAGGTACATGGACAATCTGAAAGTTCTCTGGATAACTCAACTTCTAGCAGAAACTCATCCTCTGAACTTCAAAATTAGAGAACTCGAAGTGTGAGAGAAATCCATTAGTAGTTGGATGACATTGAACAACACAATCTTTTTTCATTAATATCATGTCAACCTACATCTTTTAAAGAGGCAGCTAAAGAGCCACATTGGGTTCAAGCCATGAACCAAGAGATTGAATCCATTGAAAATAACAAGACATCGGATCTTGTTGATCTACCCAGACACAAGAAAAGTATTTGTGTCAAGTGGGTTTACAAAACTAAACTTAATGAAAAGGGGAAGATTGAAAAGAACAAGGCAAGACTTGTTGCCAAAGGATTCTCACAACAACCAGGTATTGATTATGGTGAAACTTTTTCTCCAGTAGAAAGATTGGACACTATAAGGACTCTCTTAGCCATAGCAGTTCAACACAAATGGAAAGTATACCAGATGGATGTCAAATCAGCTTTCCTAAATGGTGTCCTAGAAGAAGAGGTCTATTTGGACCAGCCACCTGGATTTGAATTAAAAGAGTAGCTAGCCAAAGTGTATCGGTTTAAGAAAGCCCTGTATGGCTTAAAGAAAGATCCAAGAGCTTGGTACAATAGAATTGACACTTATCTGATCAAAAGTGGTTTCAAAAGAAGCCAAAATGAGACAACTTTATACACCAAAACAAATCAGCATGGTATAATTCTGATTGTATGCTTATATGTTGATGACATGATATATACTAGAAATTTTAAGTTAACTAGTTTTAAACATGCCATGCAATATGAGCTTGAGATGACAGATCTTGGCATAATGAAATATTTTTTGGGGATTGAGTCTGATCAATCAACCAAAGGAATTTTTTTCTATCAGCAAAAGTATGCAGCAGACATCATCAAACGATTCTTCATGGAAGATTGCAATCACACAAAAACTCCTATACCCCTAGGCACAAAATTGAGCAAGAAAGATGAAGGCCCTACAGTGGACCCTACACTATACAAAATTTTAGTAGGCAGTCTATTGTATCTCACAACAACTAGGATTGATATTATGTATGCATCCAGTCTTATTTCCCGGTTCATGGAATCCCCCAAAGATTCTCACTTGAATATGACAAAAAGGATTCTGAGATATGTTGCAGGTACTCTCAATTTTGGCTTATGGTACACTCATCCTGATGATAATCATCTCTCTATTTACACAGACAGTGATTTTTCAGGAATCTTAGATGACAGGGAAACAACCTCAAGACATGCTTTTCACCTGGGCATGAACCTGATTTCATGGGCATCAAAGAAACAACCCATTGTATCAATATCTTCTACAGAGGCAGAGTATGTCGTTGCTACCCTAGCTTCCTGTCAAGTTGTGTAGCTAAAAATAATATTGAATGATATGTCACATACATAAAAGCAGCCAACTCCCATCTTCTGTGACAACACCTCAACAATTTCTCTATCCAAAAATCATGTGTTTCATAAGAAAAGCAAGCATATTGACACTCTTTTTCACTTCATACATGAGCTAGTCAATAATTGTGACATAACACTTCAATTATGTGGCTCTCGAGATTAGCTCGCAGATTTTTTTACAAAGCCACTAGGAAAATCCGTTTTTGATTTTCATAGAAAACACTTGGG
The DNA here is from genome assembly GCA_010110895.2 of Picea sitchensis. Lineage (NCBI taxonomy): Eukaryota > Viridiplantae > Streptophyta > Pinopsida > Pinales > Pinaceae > Picea > Picea sitchensis. The sequence goes on along the minus strand of SNQJ01S0008008.1, from coordinate 82,834 downwards.
AATTATCAGTGCTGATGTTTGTAATTGTTGATTTTAAGAGAGAGTGTTAAATATATATGTAACCTCAATAGTCTGACTGTACATTGTGAGCTGTCCTGGCCAGCTGTACAATCATTCTTGATTTGCTTGAGCCTATTTAGCTCATCCTTTTTTCTTTTTCTCTATTCTCAATATTCAATACTATTGCGCTCTACTCATTTTATTTTTCCCAATTCTATATTCTTGTTCTCATTTGATCAATATTTAAGGTTTAAATTATCCAAATTGTTAAAAATCAAATGTTCATGTGTTTAAGCGACAAGATATGCATCCAAAAAATATTAGATACATGTATAAGATCTCACATAGAATCAAATAATATCCGATATGTCGATTTCATGAGATCACAAAAGTTCCACCAGTTCATTGTAAAATGACACTATTTGGCTGCAGATTGCTAGAGTCGAAAGTTCACCTTGCAACCCAAACGCCCCGAAAATGTTGAATATTGATCACAAAGAAATACAAAGGGGAGATCAACATCTCAAAATTATCGAGAACAATGGACCGATGGATCTTGTAGGTCGGTTTTCAGATTCCCATATCTCAAGCCACATGTGATCAATTCACAAATGAAAAGTCTCATTGGAAAGCCTACACAATGGAGAACAAACTGTAAGCAACCGTTTGACCAGATTTATATGGTGAGATTTCCTTAAATTCAATAGAAAAAAGTGGTTGTGAATTTGCAGCAACTTGATTTTCTGATATTGTTTTCAGGAGATCTCATTGTAAATTTGTTCCAAATTGTTTATTTTCCAACGAAATCACAACAAGAAGCAATGGAAAGAAGAGATATTTAATTTTAAATTTGTTTTTAGAATGTTTGTTTTCGAAAGTTCTCATATTTTAATTTTTAATGTTGACTTTGATTGTTTTGTTGGAAGAGTTTGTTGCAGAGAATCACGATCGAGAACCTTAGAGAGATGGGATTGGAGTGGTGAAGAAATATGAGAGATTTTGCAGCTGAGAAAATGGATCAGTAAATCCTCATTCGGGTAGGTGGGAAACAATTATTTGTTTTAGAATGTATTTGTAAATTATAAATAAGATCTATGAAAGTGAACCAAAATGGGGGGGCTCTAATTTCTGCAAAAGGAGTGTGCTCATTATACTATTGTAAGGGGAAAATTCTTTTTGTAGAGGATTGACTTCAAAATGAAGTCATTATTTTGTAAACAATGTCAACACTACAATTCAATTTTGAGTATAGAATAAAGATATCATTCAGTTTATTATTTTTCCTTTTTTTTATGAGTGTAATTATCTATTCAAACACTATTGAATAAATAAGATAACTCATGCTTATTTAGAATCACTGACAAGTTGTCTTGCAAGGTTGAACAAAGGAAGATTTAGGATTGAATATTGTGTTTGGGTAGGATTTTGGGCACTAGATATTAGATATAAAATAGTTTAGTGTCTTATTCGTATTTTTAAAACTCATGTTATGCCATAGAAATATTTGTGTAGCTTAACATAAATCCATTGGCTCATATTCTTAACATGAATTTATGTTTCATTGAAGAAGGCATTTAAATCATTAGTTGCTAGCTATCTATAATTTTAATGTTATACTTGCCTTGTCTTATTCTTGTCATCCTATTTGTACTATTCTTGTATCTTGACATGACTTATTTTCTTGAATGCAATTTTTATTTAAATTTAGATATATGTATAATAGAATTCCTATAGCTATTTATCACATAACTATTTGTGCATATATTCTTGATTAACAGTAGGTCTTAGAACTATTTCTCTAGTATGTTATCTCCATTTTATTCTAAGATCAAGTTGGTTGTCCATATTCTATTGTCTCACCCTTGATTTAGATAGATTAGATTTATTTTTGTTGTCTGCATGTTAGATTAGATTGCATATTTCATTTAGTTTAATTCCATGCATTTTTTGAAAGTCTCCTTTCGTAGGAGAAACCATTTTTGTGGCTTGGTTAAGCCCTCATTTCAAATAACTTGAAAAGATTCCTTTTGTAAGCATGTTGCAAGGAGGTGAGTCTTTGATGCAGGAGCATCACCAACTCATCAAGGGAGCCAACACATCAAGCAGAGATCAGCTAGATAAACAAACCCAAATTTTTTAAGTGCTTTGGGATTGTAGCGCAAGTCTTTAATGAATCCTCTATGAAGGAGCGCCTTTTGTATATTGTATTGGACCTTGAGCCTGAAGCTCTCGTCCTTTGGTAGATAGGAGACATTTAATAGATTTAATGCTGGTAGATAGGATGTTTAAGTCTAGATTTGATAGTTTAGAGTCTGAGAGGGAAAATGGATATAGACACCCTCATTGTACCATTGTAACATTATGGAAGCATTCAAGAGAAGAGAGGAGCAACCAAAGAATATTGTATGAAGAACACCCATGTACAGGCATTTGAATTAATAGAAGGAAGCTTTGATTCAAGCACATGGTTTGTGTTGTTTTCTCTGTGTATTGATGCTATGCTCATGAATGTTTGCTTTCTTGTTATGCATTTTCTTTGTATATGATGTGCATGTGATTTCATGTTTCAAACTGAAGTCTAGAAGGGAGAGAGAGTGGGGTTCAATTGTTTTTCTATCTGAGCCAGGAGATTCCTGCAAGGTGTGCAGTTGAATTCATCCGCAAGGAGTGCGTTGATGAAGGCTCAGTAGTTTAACTTTTGTTCTCATTCACCCAGAAGTGGAAGTGGGTTGTTGAAGCTGTGCAAGGAGTGCGCAGGCTGAAGAAGAAGTCTCAAATGTGAATCTGAGAAGAAAGGAGGTCAAAGACTGCTGCTGCAAGAGTTGCGCAGAGTCACAAGGATTCAACACTTGGGAAGTCGTTGAATGTTGAGCGCAAGGAGTGCGTGCAAGTTCCTCTGAAATAATCAGAGTGGAAAAGATCAGGAGGTATAGTACCTTCATGATATCGTTAAAGAAGAGCGCAGGAGTTTTGTGCTGAGGAAAGTTCGAGCAGGAGATGCAAGCACAGGTGTCAGAGGACAAGTTATGAGAAAGAGCATTTAAACCTTCTCAAGAATCGTTAAGGAGGAGGAATCGATGGTCCGATTCACCGAGGAAAACTACGAAATCCCATTAGCCATTATATCTTAGGAATTTTTTCAGAGTTTAATCCCGAAGGAACAGAGGAGGATTCCCAAAGGAGACATCAGGATATTGGCGTCATCGAGTTTTTCATAGAGGAAGAATCAGAGACCTTGAAAGTCCCGAAATCCCAAGAAGGGATCCTAGCCGTAGATCCCGGACGAGACACGCGTCAGCAATCCGGAGCGAGTCGGGGTTCGGCATTTCGGGGTTTCCACATGCAAAGGAATTGATGCATTAGAAGTCGCGATTTCACGATACCTGATAGAGGAGAGAGGAAGTGGTGACGTGGAGGAAAGAGCTCGCACATGTATCGGGGTTCAGCATTTCAGGATTCTCGGTGACAAGAAACTCACGACAAGACAAGTCGCGAAATATCGAAACACGACGGTTCCACAGTCTAAGCATTTCAGTGGAGGACAGGTGGCATTTATATCGGGGTTCAGGGAATTGAAAATCCCATGTACATTGACAACGAGAATCGCGATATTCCGATACGCGATTTCCCGACAGGGCTAAAAGCGTCATAGTGGAGGACAGGTGTCGGAAGGTTGAACCTTGCCATGAGTCAACGCCAGGTAGCGTCAGAAATTGGGGATCCGTGATGTGAGTGATTCACGACCTCACAAGTGCTGATTTCCTAATCGGGAGAAGTCCCGATAAAAGAAAGGAACACGTGAGTAAACTTCAATCGGGTTTTGGGGATTTGTGAGACCTGAACCCACGATTTCAAGTCGCGATTATGTGAAGTCCGATTTCCCGATAAGATAAGGGAGACCATAAGGAGAGTCCTGTGGGTGTATAAAACTCCCGATAAGATGTTTTGAAGAGCATTTTAGCTCTTCAGGGTGAAGGAAGAGAAGGTCCTGGTGGGAGCAGACGTGCCCTGGGTGGCGTGTTTGCATCAAGTGGTATCAGAGCAAGAAAATATCTTTGTTTTATGTAGCAGAGGAGAAGAGAAAATTTCATCATGCCGCCGAGGAGAGGAAGACAATCACCCGATCGAGAGGATAGGGGAAACCAGAGAGGAAGAGAGAGACAAGCACAGGTGCCAGAGATGGAGAGGAAGATACATGATCTCGAAGCGAGACTAGAAGATATGGAAGCAGCGCAGAGACGCACAACCAGTGTTGGAGATTTGAGTGACTCCGAAGGAAAAGTTGAATTTGAACAACAAGGAGAAGTTGCAGCCGAAGATGCAGCCAATGAGCGGTTAATTAAAGCTATCACTCGGATGATTTCAAAAACAAAGATGGACATTCCCGCTTATGAAGGGAGTCTGGATGCAGAAGAGCTTCTAGATTGGATTAGAGCTCTTGATACCTACTTTGATTATGAAGATATCGAAGAAGATAAGAAGGTTAGGCATGTTGTCACGAAATTGAAGGGACACGCAACATTATGGTGGGACGAGCTTCAAGCAGATAGACGTTCCAAAGGAAAGCAAAAGATTAAGAGATGGGATCGAATGATTGCGAAGATGAAGGAAAAATTCATCCCAAGGGATTATCAAATCACATTGTTCAGGAGGATGCAGAACCTGAGACAAAAGTTGATGACAGTAAAGGAGTACACTGAGGAATTCTATAAGCTCAATATCAGAGCAGGTCATCGGGAGAGCGATGATGAAAAATATTCCAGATATATGAATGGCTTGAGATACGATATCCAGGATGAGATGAGTATGACAACCATCAGAACGGTGGAGGATGCGTATCATATGGCTTTGAAAGCTGAGGAGAAGTTGAACCATAATCCTAGACAGCGAGGCCGAGGTAGGAGCCAACGAAAGGGTAAGTCAGTTGCTCAAGATAGATTCTAGAAATCCAAGGACGATTGGAAGACGCCTCAGATTAGAACAGAAAGAGGTGGAAGTTCACAGCGAGGCTAGCACACTGAGCAATGAAGGCAGAAGAAAGAACAGAGCGGAGGATACGCTGACAATAACACATTTCCTCATACCAGAGGTAGACGAAGAGGTAGAGGTGGAGTCATTACATGCTTCACGTGTGGAAAGAATGGACACAAGGCAGTTCATTGTCCAGATAGGAAGAAGGATGGAGGAGAAGTTCACATCGCCGAGGCACAGAGGCGAGATGCTGAAGTAGAAGACACAGAAGACGGAAGGTCACTGATGATGCGTAAGGTTCTCTTAACACCCGAGAAGGAGGTGGAGGACACAGTTCAAAGAAACAGACTTTTCAGAACCACATGCAAGACCAAAGATAGGAAATGCAAGGTTATTTTGGACAGTGGAAGCACAGATAATCTCATTTCAACCGAGATGGTGGAGAAACTAGAACTGGAGATGAATGATCACCCGAGTCCATACAAAGTATAATGGCTATAGAAGGGACATCAGGTAAGTGTCACTAAACAGTGCTTAGTTGACATCAAGATAGGAGGATATAATGATAAAATTCTCTGTGATGTTATTCCTATGGATGTATGTCATTTATTGCTAGGAAGACCATGGCAATATGATAGGAACGTAGTTCATAATGGGAAGATGAATATGTATACTTTGGAGAAGAATGGAAGAACACATATGCTACTTCCGATTAAAGATAAAGAAGTAAAACCAGAATTGAGAAATATTGTACTTCTCATGAGTGGGAAGGAACTTATGGCTAAAGTAAAGAAGAAGGAAGATCCACAATTCTTTGTGGTCAGGAAACCAAAAATCGTTTTGACCAGCACAGGAGTGGACGATTTACTGGAAGAGATTCAGGAACTGCTAGAAGAGTTCACTAACATTGTGGTAGACGAATTACCTCATTCGTTGCCACCAATGAGGAGTGTGAGTCACCATATAGACCTCATACCAGGAGAAAATTTGTCAAACAAATCTCCATACAGGTTGACATCGCAAGAGAACGAAGAAGTCAAAATACAGGTACAGGAACTGTTGGATAATGGACTAATCAGGGAAAGTTTAAGTCTGTGTGTCGTTCCAACAGTATTGAGTCCAAAGAAAGATGGAGGTTGGAGAATGTGCACTGATTCCAGAGCCATTAACAAGATAACCATCAGGTATAGGTTTCCATTACCACAGATGGATGGCTTGATGGACTGTTTAAGTGGAGCTAATTTTTTTTCAAAGGTTTATTTGAAAAGTGGATACCATCAAATTCGCATGAGGGAAGGTGATGAGTGGAAGACATCCTTCAAAACCAATGAAGGGTTGTACGAATGGCTAGTCATGTCATTTGGCTTGACGAATGCACCAAGTACCTTTATGAGGCTAATGAATGAAGTGCTAAAGGAATTCATCGATAAGTTTTTCATTGTTTATCTGGATGACATATTGATTTTCAGCAAAACAAAAGAAGAACATCTTAAGCATTTAGCTGCAGTAATGAGGAAGCTACAACAGGAGAAGTTGTTGATCAATATGAGCAAATCTTCATTTATGAAGACAGAACTCATTTACTTGGGATTTGTCATATTGACGAATGAATTAAATATGGATCCAAGTAAAGTGGAGGTAATTAAAAATTGGCCATCACCGATGAATATTTTCGAGGTGAGAAGTTTTCATGGACTCGCTAGTTTCTACCGAAAATTCATCAGGAATTTCAGTAGGATTAGTGCACCGATGATGGATACCATCAAGAAAAGACATAAATCTTTTCATTAGACTGAAGAGGCAGAGAAGAGCTTCAATCTGTTGAAGCTAAAGATCACAGAACAACGGGTTTTGGTGTTGTTGGATTTTATGAAGGTGTTCCAGGTGAAATGTGACACAAGTGGCTTTGCCATAGGTGCGGTCTTGAGCCAGGAGGATAGACCTATTGCATATTTCAGCGAGAATATGGATGAGGAAAAAGTGAAGTACTCCACGTATGACAAAGAATTTTATGCTATCATACAGGCTTTGAAGAAGTGGAGGCATTACTTGATCCCGAAAAAATTTGTTTTATATAGTGATAATCATGCACTATAGTTTGTGAATCAACATGAGAAGTTGAATCAGAAACATGCTAAATGGGTAGAGTATATGCAGAATTTTACATTTGTAATTAAACACATTTCAGGTTCTACTAACAAAGTGGTTGATGCTTTGAGCAGGAAGTGCTTGTTGCTGCAGGAGTTCCGAGTCAAAACATTGGGTTTTGAAAATCTTAGGGACATGTATGCAGGTGATATAGATTTTGCAGAGGCATATGAAGAAGATGGGAATCCAGTTCTTAGAGACAGAATCCCATGGATAGATTATATGATCCAGGAAGGATTACTATTCAGAGGCAATCAACTATGCATTCCAAATTTCTCCATGAGGGAGAATCTGTTAAAAGAAAAACATAGTGGAGGCTTGGCAGGACATTTTGGCCACGACAAGACATTTGAAAAGATGAGCGAAGCATACTTTTGGCCAGGGATGCGGTCGGAAGTCAAGAAGTTTGTCGACAGATGTAGAATTTGCCAGCATTCGAAGGGCAGGAAGCAGAATGCAGGATTCTGTCAATCATTACCCATACCCGAAAGGCCATGGGATGAAATCAGCATGGATTTTGTATTGGGATTGCCTAGAATGCAAAGAGGACATGATTCGATCTTTGTGGTGGTTGATGGGTTTTCCAAAATGGCACATTTTATCCCATGCCAGAAGACCAGTGGTGCGACTCATATTGCAAATTTGTTCTTCAAGGAGGTCGTTAGACTACACGGGTTACCGAGAAGCATAGTATCGGACAGGGATACAAAATTCATTGGACATTTCTGGAGGACACTCTGGAATAATATGGGGACTAACTTGATGTTTAGTTCTGCCTATCATCCTCAGATAGATGGGAAAATAGAGGTGGTAAATAGAAGTCTGGGAGACTTACCCAGAAGCTTGGTGACAGAGCACCACAGCAGTTGGGACAATGTGTTGCCACAGGCAGAGTTTGCATACAACGACTCAATGAATAGGAGCATAGGAAAAAGTCCATTTGAGATTGTATACGACAGGCAACCAAGAGGAGTATCTGAGCTGAGGGACTCAGAGCAGATAATGACTAAGAGCGCAAGCGCTGAAGAATTCGCAGAAGCGATGGAAGAACTTCACAGCAGGGTGAAGGAGCGATTGCTGGAATCAAACCAGGAATATAAGCGCAGAGCAGATCAACATCGGAGACAACTTCAATTCGAAGTTGGTGATCTAGTTTTGGCACACCTAAGGAAGGAAAGGTTCCCAAGGGGAACATACAACAAGTTAAAAATGAAGAAAATTGGGCCATGCAGAGTCCTAAAGAAATTAGGAGAAAACGCTTATGAAATTGAGCTACCAGGTGAGATCGGAATATCTCCAACATTCAATGTCTCAGACTTATATCCCTATAAGGCTGAGGAAGTAGGAGCTGGAGGAGATGAACAGCCAAAGGTCCAGTGGCAGAAGTAGATGCCGATTGCAGAGAAGCCACAGATGGAGCGTATACTCGACAAGAGAGTAAGCAAAAAGACCAGGCGAAAGCAATACTTCGAGTATCTGGTTAAATGGAAGAACCACCCAGTGGAAGATGCTAGCTGGGAAAGTGAAGCAGTGATACAAAATCATTGACAGACCGTGCAGGAGCTCATGGGCAGGAGCCTATGAAAGCTTTCAAGCCGAGGAGTATGATGCAGGAGCATCGCCAACTCATCAAGCGAGCCAACACATCAAGCGGAGATCAACTGGATAAACAAACCCAAATTTTTGAAGTGCTTTTGGATTGTAGCGCAAGTATTTAAAGAATCCTTTATGAAGGAGTGCCTTTTGTATATTGTATTGGACGTTGAGCCTTAAGCTCTTGTACTTTGGTAGATAGGAAGCATTTAATAGATTTAATGTTCGTAGATAGGATGTTTAAGTCTAGATTTGATAGTTTAGAGTCCAAGAGGGAAAATGGATATAGACACCCTCATTGTACCATTTTAACATTATGGAAGCATTTAGGAGAAGAGAGGAGCAACCAGAGAATATTGTATGAAGTACACCCATGTACAGGCATTTGAATTAATAGAAGGAAGCTTTGATTCAAGCACATGGTTTGTGTTGTTTTCTCTGTGTATTGATGCTATGCTCATGAATGTTTTCTTTCATGTTATGCATTTGCTCTGTATATGTTGTTCATGTGATTTCATGTTTCAAACTGAAGTCTGAAAGGGAGAGAGAGTGGAGTTCAATTGTTTTTCTATCTGAGCCAGGAGATTCCTGCAAGGTGTGCAGTTGAATTCATCCGCAAGGAGTGCGTTGATGAAGGCTCAGTAGTTTAACTTTTGTTCTCATTCACTCAGAAGTGGAAGTGGGTTGTTGAAGCCATGCAAGGAGTGCGTAGGCTGAAGAAGAAGTCTCAGTTGTGAATCTGAGAAGAAAGGAGCTCAAAGACTGATGCTGAAAGAGTTGCGTAGAGTCAGAAGGATTCAACACTTGGGAAGTCGTTGAATGTTGAGCGCAAGGAGTGCACGCAAGTTCCTCTGAAAGAATCAGAGTGGAAAAGCTCAGGAGGTATAGTACCTTCGTGATATCATTAAAGAAGAGCGCAGGAGTTTTGTGCCGAGGAAAGTTCGAGCAAGAGATGCAAGTGCAGGTGTCAGAGGACAAGTTATGAGAAAGAGCATTTAAACCTTCTCAAGAATCCTCAAGGAGGAGGAATCGACGGTCTGATTCACCGAGGAAAACTGTGAAATCCCTTCAGTCGTTAGATCTCAGGAAGTTGCACAGAGTTTAATCCCTAAGCAACAGAGGAGGAGTCCCAGAGGGGAAATCGGGATATTGGCGTCATCAAGTTTTTCATAGAGGAAGAATTGGATACCTTGAAAGTCCCGAAATCCCGAGAAGGGATCCTAGCCGTAGATCCTGGATGAGACACGCGTCAGCAATCTGGAGCGAGTTGGGGTTCAACATTTTGGGGTTTCCACATGCAAAGGAATTGATGCATTATAAGTCCCGATTTCGTGATTACCGATAGAGGAGAGAGGAAGTGGTGATGTGGAGGAAAGAGCTCGCATGTGTATCGGGGTTCGGCATTTCAGGATTCTCGGTGATGAGAAACTCATGACAGGAGATTTCACGAAATACCAAAATGCAACGATCCCACAGTCTGAGCATTTTAGTGGAGGACAGGTGGCACTTATATCGGGGTTCGGGGAATTGAAAATCCTGTGTACATTGACAACGGGAATCGCGATATTCCGATACGCGATTTCTCGACAGGGTTAAAAGCGCAATAGTGGAGGACAGGTGTTGGAAGGTTGATCCTTGCCATTAGTCAATGCCAGGTGGCATCGGAAATCGGGGATCCATGAGGTGAGTGATTCATGACCTCACAAGTGCCAATTTCCCAATCGGGAGAAATCCTGATAAAAGTAAGGAACACGTGAGTAAACTTCAATCGGGTTTCGGGGATTTGTGAGACCCGAACCCACGAGTTCAAGATGCGCGATTATGAGAAGTCTGATTTCCCGATAAGACAAGGGAGACCATAAGGAGAGTCCTGTGGGTGTAGAAAACTCCCGATAAGGGGTTTTGAAGAGCATTTTAGCTCTTCGGGCCGAAGGAAGAGAAGGTCCTGGTGGGAGCGGACGTGCCCTGGGTGGCGCATTTGCGTCAGTCTTATCTTTATGCTTGTTGATAAAAAATAGTTTTATCATACATCAATAGGTAGAAGATAGTTTTAGATTAATTATATTAGATTAAAATTTTGTTTAAATTAGTTTTAGGTAAGGGTAACTTGACCCATTTAACTAGTCAGAATAACCACATCAAATGGACAAGGGCCTAATTGGGGCCCTGACTGGGCGATGTCCTTAATGCTGAACATGGACAATTCTAGCCATCAACAAAACCATTCAAAAAAAAAATTGTCTTGTATTGAATAAAATATTCCATATGTCTTCTGCCTTGAAACATACCTAGTGGTATATCGATTTGAGATCCAATTTGGTGAAATATTTTATGTGCTATAATTGATATAACAAATCATCAATCCTGGGAAGAGGGTACTAATTTTAAGTGTAATCTTATTCAATTCTATGTATTGAATACACATTCACCAAGTCCCATACTTCCTTGGTATAATTATGATAGGTGACCCACAAGGTGAGGTGCTTGATCGAATCACACCCTGCTCCAAAAATTGTTATAGTTGCTTACTGACTTCATTTTCTTCCATAACGAAATGTTTATACAACCTCATATTTGGCAATGGGGATTCTGGAAACAATTGTATTGCATGCTCCACATCGTTGTTGGGTGGTATCCTTTTAGGCACCTAGAACACTCCATTATATTCCTATAGAAAATCCTCCAAATGATGTTTTTTTCTTTTTAGTACACCCCTCAAAATTTGCATTTACTCTTATCGACTCATCCTTAGATTGTTTTTCTCTTACGAAAAGTAATTTCTTACTCGAACTAATCAACTTCTTATCTTGGTTGTCACTTACCAATTAGATCTTTGAATTCCCTTTATACACATTGATGATGTGGGACTTGCCATCCTTGATTAGTCAATATTGGTTTTATATATGAATAAATATTGCATCCCTCATATACATATAGGATCTTCCAAAAACTACTCCACATATGTCAATGGGTACCACGTCCAATTCCACTTCATCAGAAAAATCAACACTTACAACAAATTTAATATTACATTGTTTTGTTACCTTGATATTTGAATCCTTCTTTAACCATCCTAATGGATATGATATAGGATGTTCATGAACCTCCAATCCAATATTAATGACCATATCTTCTACTATGTGATTATCCTGTGAGCCAAAGTCGAACATGGTGTCTATTTTGTTCTTCTTTACCTAGACCTTAATGTGGGAAAGTTTAGTCATCTCCTTCTCTTCCTAGTGATGAAGGATACTCAAATTCACCTCCCTATACACAGATGTGTAGAAAATCTTCCCATCCATAGCAGATCTTCTTTCAACATGATTGCTCAAATATTTGTCTAGAATATTATTTTTATTTGCATCCTTCTTGTGGTTCTTCAAGTTCAAATATGGATGTAGTTTACATCACTTTTCCTCAATGTTTCCATCAATATTGCAATGGTTACAAATGTTTCCATGATACTTTCACTGGTGTGCAATGGATTTCATCTTCTTATCCTTTCCCCCTTTCCACTTCTTCTTCCCCTTATAATATTCTTGTTGCTCTTTTTTCATATAACCCATTCGCTACCCTTTCTTGAGGCCTATGTTTTCTATATATTGTGCCCATAAACATGCCTGACGCCTACCCTACCCTCGACGGTATGGTCGCACCTACAAGGACCACCTAGTTCTTGGCTCGAAGAGTTATCACTCTTCAACTCCCTCGGGAGTCTTTACCCACAGTTACTTCCGGCGATCCTCCCTTCCTTAGTTAATGAGGGATCGAATCTCATGATTTCACGAGTTCCGCCACTGGGAACTGGACCCTCGGATCCCCGAGGCCCGATGCCTCTGGTCAACGCTAACTTTCCCTCGGCGGGTAGGGACCTCATGCAATCGCGACTTTGCGACTAGCGTCTCTATGCCTTCGCATTCTCAAACCCCGAGACCCGAAGTGCCGAGATGCCGATGACTCGGAATCTCGCGACCTCGCTCACTCGTCACTTCCGGGGTCAGACTTTGAGGCCTCCAACTCCTGAGATCCGATATCCCGAGGTCACCTGTCACATCATCAAATCCCGACGTACACCATGCAAAACATTCCGGGACGTTGTGTTTCGCACTCTCGTGACCTCACTCTACGAGAAACAAGAATATTCCGTCGCGAACTCCCGATACATCTGACCCACAAGTCAAGTCGCGATCTTAGTGATTCTCCATGACGATTCAAGTCGTCGATTCTCTTCCTCTTGAAGAGTTTCTCCGTTGACCACCTTTATCTTGTATGGACTCCACTCAGTTCTGTTTCCACAATGAAACAAGGAGTTATCCCTCCTGAGCTTTTACTAACTCATACTTCTACAGGGATTTTTTTTCGAATACACTCCCTGTGCCGATCTTCGACTACTTCCACTAGCGATGAAGTCTTCTGGGTCCCGTGCCTTCACCCTTNCCAACCTGCACTCACCTGCAGGGTTCGAACAACCCAAAATGTCTCAAGGCAAAAGAGAACAAAAGTTCAACTACTTAGCCTTCTCAACGCACTCTATGCGGAGGTATTCAACTGCACTCGATGAAGGAATCTCCTGGCTTAAGCAGAGAAACAATTGAAACTCATTCACTCATTCTCTCAGGTTTCGGACCTGATATGCTATGACATATGAAGCATATAAAAGATATGCATAAAAGGAAGCAAGTAAGCAGAAGCATAACATCAACATCACAAAAGTATCAAACACATCCATGGGAATTGAATCAAAGTTTTTCTATTAATTCAATAGTTGTACGTGGAGTTCTTCACAAGCTCTCTGCGCTACTCTTCTCTTGCTCCTGTATGAATGAGAATGATGATAATCAACAATAAAATGGAGGGTGTCTATATTCCGCTTTCTCTCTCGAAAGCTAAACTGTCTAATCTACAGTTAATTAGTTTATCTACTTGCATTAAATCTACATAAATGCCTCAACTACTAAGGGCGAGAGCTTATCCGCTCAAGGTCCGTTACATATATAAAGTGCACTTCATCACATCAACATTAAATGTTTGGCGCAGCCATATTACAATGTTCCAAAATTTGAATGCTAGTGCTCTCCAGCTATTCTCTTTTCCTCCTCGTGCTGGTTCGCTTGATTGAGTGAGCGATGCTCCTGCATCATACTCCTCGGCTCAAAAGATTTCATGGGCTCCTGTCCATGAGTTCCTGTATAGTCTGCCCATGTTTCAGTATAACTGCCTCTGTCTTCCAGCTGGCATCCTCCACTGGGTGGTTCTTCCATTTCATCAGGTATTCAAAGTATTGCTTTCTCCTAGTCTGCTTACCTTCTCTTTTATCCAGTATGCACTCCATCTGTGGCTTCTGTGCAACTGGTAACTGCTTCTGCCATTGGACCACTGGTTCTTCAACACTCGCAACTCCTGCATTTTCGGCCTTATATGGGTACAAATCCGAAATGTTGAATATCGGAGATATCCCGATGCCCTCTGGCAGCTCAAGCTCGTATGCATTTTCGTCGAATTTCCTCAGAATTCTGCACAGCCCAATTTTCTTCATCTTGAGCTTGTTATATGTTCCCCTTGGGAACCTTTCTTTCCTCAGGTGTGCCAGAACCATATCCCCAACTTCGAATTGAAGCTGCCTTTTCCTCTGGTCGGCTCAGCGCTTGTACTCCTGATTCGATTGCTGTAACCGCTGCTTCACATCCGCGTGAAGTTCCTGCATTGCCTCAGCAAATTCCTCAGCTTTCACGCTGCTAGTGTCAGCCTGTTCTGACTCCCTGAGTTCAGATACTCCTCTCGGTTGCGTCCCATACAAAATTTGAAATGGGCTCTTACCTGTACTCCGATTCACCGAATCATTGTACGCAAACTCTGCCTGTGGTAAGATCTGATCCCAACTGGTGTGATGCTCAGTCATCAGGCTCCTCAACAGATCCCCTAAGCTTCTGTTGACTACTTCTGTCTGCCCATCTGTCTTTGGATGGTATGCAGAAATGAATGCCAGATCAGTCCCCAGCTTCTTCCATAACTTCCTCCAAAAATGACCTATGAACTTGGTATCCCGGTCCGAGACTATGCTCCTAGGTAATCCATGTAATCGAACAATTTCTTTGAAAAACAAGTTGGCGATGTGCGTGGCATCGCTGGTCTTATGACATGGTATGAAATGTGCCATCTTCGAGAACCGGTCTACCACAACAAAGATAGAATCAACTCCTTGTTGTGTTCTCGGCAAACCCAATACAAATCCATGCTAATGGCCTCCCATGGTCTCTCGGGTATGGGTAACGACTGATATAACCCTGTGTTCTGTTTTCTGCCCTTCGCGTGTTGACAAATCCTGAACCTGTCAACAAATCTCTTCACATCTACACGCATGCCTGGCCAAAAATAAGATTCGCTCAGCTTGGTGAATGTTTTGTCATGCCCGAAATGACCTGCTAGTCCACCGTTGTGCTTTTCCTTAACCAAATTCCCTCTCATAGAGAAATCCGGAATGCACAATTGATTGCCTTTGAACAAAAATCCATCATGTATCAAGAAATCTATCCATGAGCTCCTATCTCTGAGCACTGGATTCTCAGCTGCTTCGTAAGCTTTGCCAAAGTCTACATCACTTGCATACATATCCTTCAGGTTTTCAAATCCCAGGGTCTTGACTCTGAACTCCTGCAGTAATAAACACTTCCTGCTCAAGGCGTCAGCCACCTTGTTTACAGCTCCCGAAATGTGCTTGATCACAAAGGTGAAATTTTGCATGTATTCTACCCACTTCGCATGCTTCTGGTTCAGCTTCTCCTGATGACTCACGAATTGCAGTGCATGATTATCACTGTATAAGACGAACTCCTTGGGTATCAGATAGTGCCTCCACTTCTTCAATGCCTGGATAATGACATAGAATTCCTTATCGTAGGTGGAGTACTTCAACTTTGCATCATCCAGCTTATCGTTGTAGTACGCCACAGGTCTGTCATCCTGACTTAAAACCCCTCCAACAGCATAC
This sequence comes from Picea sitchensis, assembly GCA_010110895.2. Taxonomy (NCBI): domain Eukaryota; kingdom Viridiplantae; phylum Streptophyta; class Pinopsida; order Pinales; family Pinaceae; genus Picea; species Picea sitchensis. The sequence goes on along the minus strand of SNQJ01S0008008.1, from coordinate 67,134 downwards.
CCACTGGCATCACACTTCACTTGGAAGGTTTTCTGAAAATTTGGTAACACCAACACTGGTCGCTCAGTTATCTTGCGCTTCAACAAATTGAAGCTCTTTTCATCTTCGGCTGTCCATTGAAAAATTTTATGCCGCTTTTTCACAGTGTCCATCATCGCGACACTGATTCCACTGAAGTTTCGAATAAATTTCCTGTAGAATCTTGCCAAACCATGGAAGCTCCGTACCTCAAAAACATTTCTCAGCGATGACCAATTCCCGATTACATTCACCTTCTCAGGATCCATCTTCAATTCATTTGCCAAAATAACGAACCCCAGATATATGAGTTCCGTCTGCATAAATGAGCATTTTTTTAAATTGATCAGCAGCTTCTCCTGCTGTAACCTTCTCATCACAATGGCCAAATGCCTCAAGTGTTCAGCTCTAGTCTTGCTGAAAATCAAAATATCATCCAGATATACCACCACAAATTTGCCAAT
>SNQJ01S0008008.1:49723-61705 GCA_010110895.2 Picea sitchensis | reverse complement strand
CATAAGGACCAGTAGATTTAGAAATCTCGATTGTACCATTAGAGAGGCTAAATTTGATACTGTTGCTAAAGAACAGAGCTCAGAGATACGAATCCATAGATCTCATGCTCAAATAGACATATCCAGCCAGATCGAAGCTAAAGAAGTAGTCTACCTCACATTTTTTGGTTTGAATTCACTAAGAGAACTTCACAGACCTTTTTTTACATGCAGGAAACAATTAAGCACACAAATCCTTAAGAAATTATTTGGAGTCTATTTTTTTTCTCTTCAAAGATGGCCACCTCAAGCAATTTAGGACCAACTCAAGGATCGATTCTTGTTGGAAAGAATTATGAGTTTTGGTCTCTTAGAATGAGATCTTGGATATGTGGAACCAAATCTAGCAAACCTTGATGCCATGACCAACCAACAAAGAACTGCTCAGGAAGCACAAAGGAACAAAGAAAATAAAGCCAAATTATGGATTCAAAATTTCATGGATGACTCGATTTTCTCAAAAATAACAGGCGATGTTACTTCAAAAAGGGCCTGAGACATCCTTAAATCATATTACCATGGCAATGACAGAGTCAAAACAGTCAAATTGCAGACCTTGAGGATGCATTTTGAGACTTTAAAAATGACAGAGTCTGAAAAAAATGATCAGTTTATGACTAGAGTCATGGGAATTGTAAACTAGATCTGATTGACTAGTGAAGCCATCCCTGATCAATGAATTGTTGAGAAAGTTCTTATAAGTCTACCAAATAAATTTGAAATGGTTGTTACATCCATCCTTGAATCCAAGGATCTATCAAATTTTTCAACAGATGAATTAATGGGTTCCTTGTTGACACATGAGACCATACTACATCTTGAAGATGAGTCAATAGAAAATTCCTTCAATACTGAATTCTCCTTCAGTAGAGGGATAGGTAGTGGTAGAGGATGAGGACATCAAGGAAGAGGGATAATTCCATGTAACTATCACTCTAATGAAGGTCGCAGACAACATAACTAGAATCATAATTTCCAAGGTTACAAACAACAGAACCAGAATCAGAATTTCCAGCCTCAAAGAGGCAGAGGGAGAAGATCAAATGAAAAATCAATCATACAATGCTATTACTGTAAAAATTTTGGGCACTATGAATCTGAATGCCAGAAGAAGCAAGCAGAGTAGCTCTCAATAAGAGCACATGTCTCAAATCAAGGAGAAACCTCAGATGGTATGTTTCTCTCATGTCACAAGACTGAAGAACAACATAAAGATCTATGGTTACTGGACAGTGGATGTAGCAACCACATGACAAGTAACAAATATTTACTCTCTTGCATTGATTCTTCAATTTCATCTTATATTACACCTTGAAATGATTTTTTAGTCAAAGTTCAAGGAAAAGGAATTGTTCCTATTCTTACTAAACAAAATGTAAATAAAGAAATACACAATGTCTATCATGTTCCATATCTAACACATAATATGCTCAGTGTAGGATAGCTAATTCAACATGTCTATAAGGTACTTTTTGAAGGAGCATCCTGTAGGATATATGATAAAAACCCCTATAGAAAGTTGATTTCTGAAATCCACATGACCAGGAATAGAATGTTTCCCCTGACCCTCAGAACTGCAAATCTAATCCAATCATATGCACAAAGTGAATCCACCCCCAATGAAACTATGGTTTGGCATACAATATTTGGACACCTACCCTTTCACAGTCTAAGTCTTCTACAGAAGCACGCCATGGTCAAAGGTCTACCTATCTTCAAAGAGAAAACTCCCCCATGTGAGTCTTGCATACTTGGAAAACATAAGAGAACTAGTTTTCCACGGTCCTCCACTCACGCCAAAGAACACCTAGAACTGGTTCACACTAACCTATGTGGACCAATGCAAATAGAGTCAATAGGTGGTAGCTTTTATTTTCTAACTTTTATTGATGACTTTAGCAAGAAAATCTTGATCTATTCTCTCAGACACAAGTCTGAAACTTTTGCAAAATTCAAATAATTCAAATCAAAAGCTAAAAAATAGAGTGGAAAATATATAAAATCTCTCAGGTCAGATGAAGGAGGAGAATATAGCTCCAAATAATTTGTAAATTTCTGCAAATCACAAAGCGTAATCATGAAAACTACAACCAAGTATACTCCCCAATAGAATGGAGTGGTTGAAAGGAAGAATCAAACAATCATGAACATGGAAAGAAGACTTCTCAAAGAGAAATGTATGTCAAATACATTTTGGGCTGAAGTAGTAGCCTGCTCAGTTTATCTCCTGAATAGATCTCCAATAACCAGTCTCAAGATCAAGGTCCCTCAAGAAGCATGGAGTGGGACAAAGCTAAATGTTTGTCATCTAAGGACATTTGGATGCATAGCATACACTCACATACCTTCCGAATTAAGGAATAAACTTGATGATAGAAGTGAGAAGTGCATATTTACTGGCTACAGTTAAACATCCAAAGCCTACAGACTCTACAATCCAATTTCAAAGAAACTAATTCTCAGCAGAGATGTAAAATTTATTCAAAATCAGTTCTGGAACGAGTCTGAAAATAAGCAAATGGATAGTCATGATCCATTATTGTCACTTCCTGAATACACGGATAATTCAGGACAGAAAACACATCAACTTGCTCTTTCAAGATTGCAGGTACAGGGACAATCTGAAAGTTCTCTGGATAACTCAACTTCTAGCAGAAACTCATCCTCTGAACTTCAAAATCAGAGAACTCAAAGTTTGAGAGAAATCCATTAGCAGTTGGATGACATTGAACAACACAATCTTTTTTCATTAATATCATGTCAACCTACATCTTTTAAAGAGGCAGCTAAAGAGCCACATTGGGTTCAAGCCATGAACCAAGAGATTGAATCCATTGAAAAGAACAAGACATAGGATCTTGTTGATCTGCCCAGACACAAGAAAAGTATTGGTGTCAAGTGGGTTTACAGAACTAAACTTAATGAAAAGGGGAAGATGGAAAAGAACAAGGCAAGACTTGTTGCCAAAGGATTCTCACAACAACCAGGTACTGATTATGGTGAAACTTTTACTCCAGTAGAAAGATTGGACACTGTAAGGACTCTCTTATCCATAACAGTTCAACACAAATGGAAAGTATACTAGATGGATGTCAAATCATCTTTCCTAAATGGTGTCCTAGAAGAAGAGGTCTACTTGGACCAGCCACCTGGATTTGAATTAAAAGAGTAGCTACCCAAAGTGTACCGATTTAAGAAAGCCCCGTATGGCTTAAAGAAAGATCCAAGATCTTGGTACAATAGAATTGACACTTATCTGATCAAAAGTGGTTTCAGCAGAAGCCAAAATGAGACAACTTTATACACCAAAACAAATCAGCACGGTATAATTTTGATTGTATGCTTATATGTTGATGACATGATATATACTAGAAATTTTAAGTTAACTAGTTTAAAACATGCCATGCAATCTGAGCTTGAGATGACAGATATTGGCATAATGAAATATTTTTTGGGGATTGAGGTTGATCAATCAACCAAAGGCATTTTTTTCTATCAGCAAAAATATGCAGCAGACATCATCAAACGATTATGCATGGAAGAATGCAATCACAGAGAAACTCCTATACCCCTAGGCACAAAATTGATCAAGAAAGATGAAGGCCCTACAGTGGACCCTACACTATACAAAATTTTAGTAGGCAGTCTGTTGTAGCTCACAGCAACCAGGCTTGATATTATGTATGCATCCAGTCTTGTTTCCCGGTTCATGGAATCCCCCAAAGATTCTCACTTGAAGATGGCGAAAAGGATTCTGAGATATGTTGTAGGTACTCTTAATTTTGGCTTATGGTACACTCATTCTGATGATAATCATCTCTCTGTTTACACAGACAGTGATTTTTCAAGAATCTTAGATGACAGGGAAACAACCTCAAGACATGATTTTCACCTGGGCATGAACCTAATTTCATGGGCATCAAAGAAACAACCCATTGTATCAATATCTTCTACAGAGGCAAAGTATGTCGTTGCTACCTTAGCTTCCTGTCAAGTTGTGTAGATGAAAATAATATTGAATGATATGTCACATACATAAAAGGAGCCAACTCCCATCTTCTGTGACAACACCTCAACAATTTCTCTATCCAAAAATCATGTNAGGCTTGATATTATGTATGCATCCAGTCTTGTTTCCCGGTTCATGGAATCCCCCAAAGATTCTCACTTGAAGATGGCGAAAAGGATTCTGAGATATGTTGTAGGTACTCTTAATTTTGGCTTATGGTACACTCATTCTGATGATAATCATCTCTCTGTTTACACAGACAGTGATTTTTCAAGAATCTTAGATGACAGGGAAACAACCTCAAGACATGATTTTCACCTGGGCATGAACCTAATTTCATGGGCATCAAAGAAACAACCCATTGTATCAATATCTTCTACAGAGGCAAAGTATGTCGTTGCTACCTTAGCTTCCTGTCAAGTTGTGTAGATGAAAATAATATTGAATGATATGTCACATACATAAAAGGAGCCAACTCCCATCTTCTGTGACAACACCTCAACAATTTCTCTATCCAAAAATCATGTCTTTCACAAGAAAAGAAAGCATATTGACACTCATTTTCACTTCATACATGAGCTAGTCAATAATTGTGACATAACACTTCAATTATGTGGCTCTCGAGATTAGCTTGTAGATGTTTTTACAAAGCCACTAGGAAAATCCGTTTTTGATTTTCATAGAAAACACTTGGGAATTATCAGTGTTGATGTTTGTAATTGTTGATTTTAAGAGAGAGTGTTAAATATATATGTAACTTCAACAGTCTGACTATACATTGTGAGTTGTCCTGGCCAGCTATACAATCATTCTTGATTTGCTTGAGCCTATTTAGCTCAGCCTTTTTTCTTTTTCTCTATTCTCAATATTCAATACTATTGCGCTCCGCTCATTTTATTTTTCCCAATTCTATATTCTTCTTCTCATTTTATCAATATGTAAGGTTTAAATTATCCAAATTGTTAAAAATCAAATGTTCATGTGTTTAAGCGACAAGATATGCATCCAAAAAATATTAGATACATGTCTAATATCTCACATAGAATCAAATAATATCCGATATGTCGATTTCATGAGATCACAAAAGTTGCACCAGTTCATTGTAAAATGACACTATTTGGCTGCAGATTGCTAGAGTCGAAAGTTCACCTTGTAACCCAAATGCCCCGAAAATGTGGAATATTGATCACAAAGAAATACAAAGGGGAGATAAACATCTCAAAATTATCGAGAACAATGGACCGATGGATCTTGTAGGTCGGTTTTCAAATTCCCATATCTCAAGCCACATGTGATCAATTCAGAAATGAAAAGTCGCATTGGAAAGCCTACTCAATGGAGAACAAACTGTAAGCAACCGTTTGACCAGATTTATATGGTGAGATTTCCTTAAATTCAATAGAAAAAAGTGGTTTTGAATGTGCAGCAGCTTGATTTTCCGATATTGTTTTCAGGAGATCTCATTGTAAATTTGTTCCAAATTGTATATTTTCCAACGAAATCACAACAAGAAGCAATGGAAAGAAGAGAGATTTAATTTTAAATTTGTTTTTAGAATGTTTGTTTTCGAAAGTTCTCATATTTTAATTCTTAATGTTGACTTTGATTGTTTTGTTGGAAGAGTTTGTTGCAAAGAATCACGATCCAGAACCTTAGAGAGATGGGATTGGAGTGATGAAGAAATATGAGAGATTTTGCAGCTGAGAAAATGGATCAGTAAATCCTCATTCGGGTAGGTGGGAAACAATTATTTGTTTTAGAATGTATTTGTAAATTATAAATAATATCTATGAAAGTGAACCAAAATGGGGGGGCTCTAATTTATGCAAAAGGAGTGTGCTCATTATACTATTGTAAGGGGAAAATTCTTTTTGTAGAGGATTGACATCAAAAGGAAGTCATTATTTTGTAAACAATTTCAACACTACAATTCAATTTTGAGTATAGAATAAAGATATCATTCAGTTTATTATTTTTCCTTTTTTTTTATGAGTGTAATTATCTATTCAAACACTATTAAATAAATAAGATAACTCATGCTTATTTAGAATGACTCACAAGTTGTCTTGCAAGGTTGAACAAAGGAAGATTTAGGATTGAATATTTTGTTTGGGTAGGATTTTGGGCTCTAGATATTAGATATATAATAGTTTAGTGTCTTATTCGTATTTTTAGAACTCATGTTATGTGATGCAGGAGCATCGCCAACTCATCAAGCAAGCCAGCACATCAAGCGAAGATCAGCTGGATAAACAAACCTGGATTTTTGAAGTGCTTTGGGATTGTAGTGCAAGTCTTTAATGAACCATTTATGAAGGTGCATTTGTATATTGTATTGGACCTTTGAGCCTTTAAGCTCTCATCCTTTGGTAGATAGGAGGCATTTAATAGATTTAATGCTGGTAGATAGGATTTTTAAGTCTAGATTTGATAGTTTAGAGTCCGAGAGGGAAAATGGAGATAGACACCCTCATTGTAATATTGTAACGTAGTAGTGAGTAGTGAATATAGAGGAAGCATTCATGAGAAGAAAAGAGCAAGCAGAGAATTGTATAAAGAACACCCATGTACAGATATTGAATTAATAGGAGGAAGCTTTGATTGAATTTCATGGTCTGTGTTATTTCTCTGTGTGTTGATGTTATGCTCATGAATGTTTTCTTTCCTGTCATGCATTTGTTTTTATATGTTGTGCATGTGATTTCATGTTTCAATCTGAAGTTTGAAGGGGAGATGGAATGAGTTTCAATTGTTTCTCTATCTGAGCCAGGAGATTCCTACAAGGTGTGCAGTCGAAATTCATCCGCAAGGAGTGGATTGATGAAGGCTCAGTAGTTTGACTTTTGTCTCTCAAGGGATTTGTGAGACCCGATCCTCTGATCACAAACGCACCACCCAAGGCACGTCTTCTCCCATAGGACCTTCTCCTTCAATGGTCTGAAGAGCTAAAATGCTCTTCTGCTCCCTTATCGGGAGTTCTCAATACCCATAGAGTACTCCTTATGATCTCCCTACTTCAAATCAGGAAATCGGACCTCGCGTAATCACGAGTCCAGAACTCTCAGGATCGGGTCTCACAAATCACCGAACCCCGATGAATATTCACTTACACCTTCCTTTCTTTTATCGGGAATTTTCCCATCGGGAAATCGACACTTGCGCTGTTGTGATCCGCTGTCCTCACGAATCCCTGACTCCCGATGGCTCAGTCAACACTGGCCTTCTCCCACTTTATCGAGACTTTGGTTCTCTCGCGACATCGCTACTCGCGACTCCTAGCACTCAGTTCTCCCACTGTCGAGTCTCGATGTGCCGATACTCTCCCTGAGAGGGTTGACCTTCCGACACTTGTCCTCTACTACGATCCTTAAACCCGTCAAGAAATCGCGTATCGGGATATCGTGATTCCCGTTGTCATGTACATGGGACTTTCAATTCCCTGATCCACGACTCCTCAGGATCTCCTGCCACCTACTCATGGACGGTTCTGATCCTGTCGGGAAGTCGCAGATCGCGATTCCAACAAGCAATGATTCCACACTCCTGGAAATTCCGATGAGTTAAATCCTGACTCTTGTCTTGATGTCTGACGCGTGTCCTGTCAAGATCAATAGCTAGGATTCTTTCTCGGGATTTCGAGACTCACAAGGTCTCAGTCCTCTTTACCTGCAAAACCCTGATGCCTCCAATATCCCGATGAATTCTCCCCTGCACACTAGGACTTAAACCCTGCGCAACTTTTTGAGATCTAACGGCTAATGGGATTTTGTGAATTCCCTCTGTGAATCCTGATCATCGATTCCTTTCCTCCCTTCCTAAGGACTTCTTCAGAATGGCTAAGTATTCCTTCTTAGAGCTTTCCCTCCAACGCCTGCTCTTGCAACTCTTTTCTTGGATATTCCATGGAAAAAACCTCCTGTGCTCTCCTTTAACAATATCACGAAGGTGCTATACCTCCTGATCTTTTCCACTCTGATTCTTTCAGAGGGACTTACACGCACTCCTTGCGGCATTCATTCAACAACTCCCAAGTGATGAATCCTTTCGACTCTGCGCACCCCAGCAGTAGCAGTCTTCGATTTCCTTGCTCAGATTCACGACCGAGACTTCTTCTACAGCCTGCGCAATCCTTGCACGACTTCAGCAATCCAAATCCACTTCTGGGCGAACGAGAACAAAATTCAAAGTACTGAGCCTTCATCAATGTAATCCTTGCAGATGAATTTCGACTGCACACCTTGCAGGAATATCCTGGCTCAGATAGAGAAACAATTGAAACTCATTCCATCTCCCCTTCATACTTCAGATTGAAACATGAAATCACATGCACAGCATATAAAAACAAATGCATGACAGGAAAGAAAACATTCATGAGCATAACATCAATACACAGAGAAATAACACAGACCATGAAATTGAATCAAAGCTTCCTCCTATTAATTCAATATCTGTACATGGGTGTTCTTCATACAATTCTTTTCTTGCTCTTTTATTCTCCTGAATGCTTCCTCTATATTCACTACTCACTACTACGTTACAATAGTATAATGAGGGTGTCTATCTTCGTTTTCCCTCTCGGACTCTAAACTATCAAATCTAGACTTAAAAATCCTATCTACCAGCATTAAATCTATTAAATGCCTCCTATCTACCAAAGGACGAGAGATTAAAGGCTCAAGGTCCAATACAATATACAAAGGTTCCTTCATAAATGGTTCATTAAAGACTTGGGCTACAATCCCAAAGCCCTTCAAAAATTCAGGTTTGTTTATCTAACTCCTCTCCGCTTGATGCGCTGGCTCGCTTGATGAGTTGGCGATGCTCCTGCATCATACTCCTCGGCTTAAAAACTTTCATGGGCTCCTGTCCATGAGCTCCTGCATGGTTTTTCCATGCTTTTGTATCTCTGCTTCAGTCTCCCATCTAGCATCTTCCATTGGATGGTTCTTCCATTTGACTAGATACTCGAAGTATTGCTTCCGCCTGGTCTTTTTGCTCACTCTATTGTTAAGTACATGCTCCATTTGTGGCTTCTCTACAATCAGCATCTGCTTCTGCCACTGGACCTCTGGTTGTTCATCACCTCCAGCTCCTACTTCCTCAGCCTTATATGGATATAAGTCTGAGACATTGAACGTCGGAGATATTCTGATCTCACCTGGCAAATCAATTTCATAAGCGTTTTCTCCTAATTTATTTAGGACTCTGCATGGCCCGATTTTCTTCATTTTCAGCTTGTTGTATGTTCCCCTTGGGAACCTTTCCCTCCTCAGATGTGCCAAAACTAGATCACCAACTTCGAACTAAAGTTGTCTCCGATGCTGATCTGCTCTGTGCTTATATTCCTGGTTTGATTTTATCAATCGCTCCTTCACCCTGCTGTGAAGTTCTTTCATCATCTCTGCGAATTCTTCAGTGCTTGTGCTCTTAGTTATTATCTTCTCTGAGTCCCTCAGTTCATAAACTCCTCTTGGTTGCCTGTCGTATACAATCTCAAATGGAATTTTGCCTGTGCTCCTATTCATTGAGTCATTGTATGCAAACTCTGCCTATGGCAATATGCTATCCCAGCTGCTATGGTACTCTATCACCAAGCTCCTTAGCAACTCTCCCAAAATCCTGTTGACCACTTCCGTTTCTCCATCTGTCTGCGGATGATAAGCAGAACTAAATGCCAAGTTATTTCCTAGCTTCTTCCATAGCATCCTCCAGAAATTCCCTATGAATTTGGTATCTTTGTCTAAAGCTATGCTTCTCGGTAATCCATGAGTCGAATGACCTCCTTGAAAAAGAGATTTGCGATGTGAGTTGCATCGTTGGTCTTCTGGCATGGAATAAAATGTTTCATTTTTGAAAACCTGTCCACAACCACAAAGATCGAATCAACACCTCTTTGCGTCCTTGGCAACCCCAATACGGAATCCATCCTGATCGCCTCCCATGGCCTCTTTGGTATGGGCAATGGCTGGTAAAGTCCCGCATTCTTCTTTCTGGCCTTTGAATGCTGACAAAATCTACACCTGTCAACAAATCGCTTGACATCTGCTCGCATCGCTGGCTAAAAATATGATTCATTCAACTTCACGAATGTTTTGTCATGGCCAAAGTGTCTGACCAATCCACCATTGTGCTTCTCTTTCAACAGATTCCCCCTCATGGAGAAATTCGGAATACATAGTTGATTGCCTCTAAACAACAATCCCTCCTGGATCATATAATCTATCCACAGGCTTCTGTCTCTGAGCACTGGATTCTCAGCTACTTCATATGCTTCTGCAAAGTATGCATCTCCTGCATACATGTCCCTGAGATTTTCAAAGCCCAATGTTTTGACTCAGAATTCCTGCAGCAACAAACACTTCCTGCTCAAAGCATCATCCACTTTGTTAGCAGTACCCGAAATATGCTTAATCACAAATGTGAAATTCTTCATATACTCTACCCATTTTGCATGTTTCTGATTCAACTTCTCTTGTTGACTCACAAACTGTAATGCATGATTATCACTGTACAAAACAAATTCTTTTGGGACCAAATAATGCCTCCACTTCTTCAATGCCTGTATGATAGCATAAAATTCTTTATCATACGTGGAGTCTTTCAGTTTCGCTTCATCCAGCTTCTCACTGAAATATGCAATCGGTCTCTCTTCCTGACTCAGGACCGCAACTATGGAAAACCCACTAGCATCACATTTCACTTGAAATGTCTTAAGGAAATCCGACAACACCAACACTGGTTGTTCCGTGATCTTCCACTTCAACAAATTGAAGCTCTTCTCAGCCTCTGCTATCCAGTGAAAAGACTTATGTCGTTTCTTTACTGTATCGATCATTGTTGCACTGATTCCACTAAAATTTTTGATGAATTTTCGGTAGAAACTAGCTAAACCATGAAAACTTCTCACCTCGAAAATATTTTTTGGTGATGGCCAATTTTTAATTACCTCCACATTACTTGGATCCATCTTTAATTCATTCATCAAAATAACAAAACCCAGGTAAATGAGTTCTGTCTTCATGAATGAAGATTTCTTCATGTTGATCAACAACTTCTCCTGCTGTAGTTTCCTCATCATAATGGCCAAATGTTTCAAATGTTCAGCCTCTGATTTACTGTAAATCAGTATATCATCTAGATATATGATGACAAACTTTCTGATGAAATCCCTCAAGACTTCATTCATCAACCTCATGAATGTACTCGGTGCATTTGTCAAGCCAAATGGCATGACTAGCCATTCATACAGTCCTTCGTTCGTTTTGAAGGCTGTCTTCCATTCATCGCCTTCTCTCATCCGAATCTGATGATATCCGCTTTTCAAATCTATATTTGAAAAGTACCTTTCCCCACTCAGGAAATCCATCAGATCATCCATTCTCGGCAGTGGAAATCTGTACCTGATGGTTATTTTATTGATGGCTCTTGAGTCGGTACACATTCTCCAGCCTCCATATTTATTTGAACTGAGTACTATCGGAACAACACACAGACTCAAGCTTTCTCTCACTAATCCCTTGTCCAACAACTCCTAGACCTGCCTTTAACCTCCTCATTTTCTTGCGGCGTCAACCTGTACGCAGCTTTATTCGGAAAACTAGCTCCTGGTATGAGATCAATATGATGACTCACACTCCTCATCGGTGGCAATGAATGAGGTAATTCGTCCACTATGATGTCAGCAAACTCTTCCAGTAGTTCCTGAATCTCATCTGGTAAGTCATCCACTCTTGTGCCAGTCAAAACAATCCTCGGTTTTCTGACAACAAAGAATTGTGGATCTTCTTTCTTCTCCATCTATGTAAGAAGTTCCTTCCCACTCATGAGGAGTATTGTGTTGTTCACTTCCAGTTTCACCTCCTTATCCTTTATCGGAAGCAACCTGTGTGTCCTCCCATCCTTCTCTAAACTATATGTGTTCATTCTCCCATCAT
>SNQJ01S0008008.1:36068-46816 GCA_010110895.2 Picea sitchensis | reverse complement strand
AAGCACTTCAAAAATTTGGGTTTGTTTATCCAGCTGATCTCCGCTTGATGTGCTGGCTCGCTTGATGAGTTGGCGATGCTCCTACATCATACTCCTCGGCTTAAAAAATTTCATGGGCTCCTGTCCATGAGCTCCTGCACGGTTTGTCCATGCTTTTGTATCTCTTCTTCAGTCTCCCAGCTGGCATCTTCCATTGGATGGTTCTTCCATTTGACCAGATACTCGAAGTATTGCTTCCGCCTGGTCTTTTTGCTCACTCTATTGTCAAGTATACGCTCCATCGGTGGCTTCTCTGCAATCGACATCTACTTCTGCCACTGGACCTCTGGTTGTTCATCACTTCTAGCTCCTGCTTCCTCAGCCTTATATGGATATAAGTCTGAGACATTGAACGTTGGAGATATTCCAATCTCACCTGGCAACTCAATTTCATAAGTGTTTTCTCCTAATTTCTTTAGGACTCTACATGGCCTGATTTTCTTCATTTTCAGCTTGTTGTATGTTCCCCTTGGGAACCTTTCCTTCCTCAAATGTGCTAGAACTATATCACCAACTTTGAACTGAAGTTATCTCCGATGTTGATCTGCTCTGCACTTATATTCCTGGTTTGATTTTATCAATCACTCCTTCACCCTGCTGTGAATTTCTTTCATCGCCTCTGCGAATTCTTCAGTGCTTGCGCTCTTAGTTATTATAATATCTGAGTCCCTCAGTTTAGAAACTCCTCTTGGCTGCTTGCCATATACAATCTCAAATGGACTTTTGCCTGTGCTCCTGTTCACTGAGTCATTGTATGCAAACTCTGCCTGTGGGAATATGCTATCCCAGCAGCTATGGTACTATATCACCAAGCTCCTCAGCAAGTCTCCCAGACTTATGTTGACCACTTTCATTTATCTGTCTGTCTGTGGATGATAAGAAGAACTAAATGCCAGGTTAGTTCCTAGCTTCTTCCATAGCGTCCTCCAGAAATTCCCTATGAATTTGGTATCTCTGTCTGAAACTATGCTTCTCGGCAATCCATGGAGTCGAATGACCTCCTTGAAAAAGAGATTTGCGATGTGAGTCGCATCGCTGGTCTTCTAGCATGGAATAAAATGTGCCATTTTTGAAAACCTGTCCACGCCCACAAGGATAGAATCAACACCTCTTTGCGTCCTTGGAAACCCCAATATGAAATCCATGTTGATCGCCTCCCATGGCCTCTCTGGTATGGGAAATGGCTGGTAAAGTCCCGCATTCTTCTTTCTGCCCTTTGAATGATGACAAACTCTACACCTGTCAACAAATCACTTGACATATGCTCGCATCCCTGGCCAAAAATATGATTCATTCATCTTCACGAATGTTTTTTCATGGCCAAAGTGTCTGGCCAATCCACCACTGTGCTTCTCTTTCAACAAATTCTCCCTCATGGAGCAATTCAGAATACACAGTTGATTGCCTCTAAACAACAATCCCTCCTACATCATATAATCTATCCACGGGATTCTGTCTCTGAGCACTGGATTCTCAGCTACTTCATATGCTTCTGCAAAGTCTGCAACTCCTGCATACATGTCTCTGAGATTTTCAAAGCCCAATGTTTTGACTCGGAATTCCTGCAACAACAAACACTTCCTGCTCAAAACATCATCCACTTTGTTAGCAGTACCTGAAATATGCTTAATCAAAAATGTGAAATTATGCATATACTCTACTCATTTTGCATGTTTCTGATTCAACTTCTCTTGTTGACTCATAAACTGTAATGCATGATTATCACTGTACAAAACAAATTCTTTTGGGACCAAATAATGCCTCCACTTCTTCAATGCATGTATGATAGCATAAAGTTATTTATCATACGTGGAGTATTTCAGTTTCGCTTCATCCAGCTTCTCACTGAAATATGCAACTGGTCTGTCTTCCTAACTCAGGACTGCTCCTATGGAAAACCCACTAGCATCACATTTCACCTTAAATGTCTTCAAAAAATACGGCCACACCAACACTGGTTGTTCCGTGATCTTCCGCTTCAACAGATTGAAGCTCTTCTCAGCCTCTGTTGTCCAATGAAAAGACTTATGTCATTTCTTCACTGTATCCATCATTGCTGCACTGATTCCACTGAAATTTCTGATGAATTTGCGGTAGAAACTAGCTAGACCATGAAAACTTCTCACCTCGAAAATATTTTTCGGTGATGGCCAATTTTTAATTACCTCCACTTTACTTGGATCCATCTTTAATTCATTTGCCGAAATAAAAAAAACCCAAGTAAATGAGTTATGTCTTCATGAATAAAGATTTCTTCATGTTGATCAACAACTTCTCCTGCTGTAGTTTCCTCATCACAATGGCCAAATGTTTCAAATGTTCATCCTCTGATTTATTGTAAATCAGTATATCATCCAGATATACGACGACAAACTTTTTGATGAACTCCCTTAGGACTTCATTCATCAACCTCATGAATGTACTCAGTGCATTTGTCAAGCCAAACGGCATGACTAGCCATTCATATAGTCCTTTGTTGGTTTTGAAGGTTGTCTTCCATTCATCGCCTTCTCTCATGCGAATCTCGTGATATCCTCTTTTCAAATCTATATTTGAAAAGTACCTTTCCCCACTCAGGAAATCCATCAGATCATCCATTCTCGCCAGTGGAAATTTGTACCTGATGGTTATTTTATTGTTGGCTCTTGAGTCGGTACACATTCTCCAGCCTCCATCTTTCTTTGGACTGAGTACTATCGAAATAGCACACGGATTCAAGCTTTCTCTGACTAATCCCTTGTCCAACAACTCCTTGACCTGCCTTTTGACCGCCTCATTTTCTTGCGGCATCAACCTGTACGCAACTTTATTCGGAAAAATAGCTCCTGGTATGAGATCAATATGATGACTCACACTCCTCATCAGTGGCAACGAATGAGGTAATTCATCCACTATGATGTTGGCTAACTCTTCCAGTAGTTCCTGAATCTCATCTGGTAAGTCATCCACTCTTGTGCTAGTCAGAACAATCCTCGGTTTTCTAACAACAAAGAATTGTGGATCTTCTTTCTTCTCCATCTCTGTAAGAAGTTCCTTCCCACTCATGAGGAGTATTGTGTTGTTCACTTCCAGTTTCACCTCCTTATCCTTTATCGGAAGCAACCTCTGTGTCCTCCCATCCTTCTCTAAAGTATATGTGTTCATTCTCCCATCATGAACCAGATTTCTGTCATATTGCCATGGTCTACCGAGTAATAAATGACATACATCCATGGGAATGACATCACATAAGACCTTATCATTATATCCACCTATCTTGAATTCAACTAAACACTGTTTAGTGACACTCACCTAATGTCCCTTCTGTAGAGATGAAGCTTTGTATGGACTCGGGTGATCAATTGTCTCCAACTCCAACTTTTCCACCATCTCGGTCGAAACAGCATTGTCTGTGCTACCACTGTCCACAATAACCTTGCATACCCAGTCCTTGGTTTTGCAAGCTGTCCTGAACAGTCTAGTCCTTTGAGATGAGTCCTTCACCTCCTTTCTGGGTGTTAAAAGAACTTTACGCATCATCAGTGACCTTCCACCTTCTGTATCTTTGGTCTCAACATCCCACCTTTGCACTTCGGTGATGTGAGCTTCTCCAATGTCTTTCTTTTTCTCTGGACACTCAAACAATCTGTGCCCATTCTTTCCACGCGTGAAACATGTGATGACTCCACTTCGGCCTCTTCCTCTACCTCTGGTACGAGGAAAAGTGTTTGCATCAACATAATCTTCTTTATGTTCTATATGCTTCCCTCTTTGTTCAACGTACGGTCCTATCTGTGAGGTCCCACCTCTTTCTTCTTTACCCTGAGGTTTCTTCCATTCCTCCTTGGGCTTCTAATATTTCTCCTGGGAAACTGCCTTGCCTCTGGGCTAACTTCTGCCTCGCCCTCACTGACCTTGCTTACGATTCATCTTTTCTTCGGCTTTTAGAGCCATCTGATAATCATCCTCCACTATTCGGATGGTTACCATGCTCAATTCATCCTGAATGTTGTATCTCAGACCATTCAGATATCTAGCAACATTTTCATCATCGCTCTCCCAATGACCTGCTCTAATATTTAGCTTGTAGAATTCCTCAATGTATTCTTTCACTGTCATCAGCTTCTGTCTTAGGTTTTGCATCCTCCTGAATAGAGTGATTTGGTAGTCTCTTGGGATGAAATTTTCCTTCATCTTTGCGATCATTCGATTCAAACTCTTTATCTTTTTCTTGCCTTTGCAGTGCCTATCATCTTGTAGCTCATCCCACCATAATGTTGCATGTCCTTTCAAGCGTGTGACAAAATGCCTGACCTTCCTATGCTCTTCGATATCTTCATAATTGAAATAGGTGTCAAGAGCTCGGATCATATCCACTAGCTCCTTTGCATCCAGATTTCCTTCATAGACTGGAATGTCCATCTTCACCTTCGCACCCATCCTGGCGATAGCTTCAATTAGTCGTTCGTTCACTGCATCCTTGGCTGTAACTTATTCATGTTGTTCAGCTTCAACTTTGCCTTCGGAGTCACTTAAATCTCCAGCACTGGCTGTGCGTCTCTGCGCTGCCTCCATATCTTCTAGTCTTGCTCGAAGATCTCTGATCTGCCTCTCCATTTCTGGATTTTCTGCCGGCCTACCTCTTCTTTGCACCTCCCTGTCCTCTGGATCAGGTGACTGTCTTTCTCTTCTGGGCAGCATGGCAAATTTTCTCTTCTTTCCTACAGAAAGAAAAGAGCTTCCCGCTCCGATACCACTCTGATTGCAAACACGCCACCCAGGGCATGTCCGCTCCCACAAGACCTTCTCCTTCAATGGCCCGAAGAGCTAAAATGCTCTTCTACTCCCTTATCGAGATTTCTCAATACCCACAGAGTACTCCTTATGACCTCCCTACTTCAAATCGGGAAATCGGACCTCACGTAATCACGAGTCCGGAACTCTTAGGATCGGGTCTCACAAATCCGTGAACCCCGATGAATATTCACTTACACTTTCCTTGCTTTTATTGAGAATTTCCCCGTTGGGAAATCGACACTTACGCTGTCGTGATCCACTATCCTCATGAATCCCTGACTCCCGATGGCTCAGTCAACGCTAACCTTCTCCCACGTTATCATGACTTTGGTTCTCTCGTGAATTCTCTACTCGCAACTCCTAGCGCTCGGTTCTCCCACTCCCGAGTCCCGATGTGTCGAGACACCGATACTCTCCCTGTGAGGGTTGACCTTCCGACACCTGTCCTCCACTACGATCCTTAAAACCGTCAGAAAATCGTGTATCCGGATATCGCGATTCCCGTTGTCATGTACACAGGACTTTCAATTCCCCGATCCCCGACTCCTCGGGATCTCCTGCCACGTGTCCCTACTGATGGACAGTTTCGATCCTGTCAGGAAGTGACAGATCGCAATTCCAACAAGCAATGATTCCACACTCTTGGAAATTATGATGAGTTAAATCCTGAATTTTGTCCTAATGTCTGACGCGTGTCCTACCCAGATCAATGGCTAGGATCCTTTCTCGAGATTTCGAGACTCACAAGGTCTCAGTCCTCTTGACCTGCAAAACCCCGATGCCTCTAATATCCCGATGACTTCTCCCCTGCACACTAGGACTTAAACCCTGTGCAACTTTTCGAGATCTAATGGCTAACAAGATTTCGCAAATTCCCTCTACGAATCCTGACCGTCGATTCCTTTCCTCCCTTCCCGAGGACTTCTTGAGAATGGCTAAGTGTTCCTTCTTAGAACTTGCCCTCCAATGCCTGTGCTTGCAATTCTTTTCTTGGATATTCCATGGCACAAACCTCCTATTCTCTCCTTTAACAATATCACGAAGGTGCTATACCTCCTGAGCTTTTCTACTCTGATTCTTTCAGAGGGACTTTCACGCACTCCTTGCAGAATTCATTCAACAACTCCCAAGTGATGAATCCTTTCGACTCTGCGCACCCCAACAACAACAGTCTTCGATTTCCTTTCTCAAATTCACGACTGAGACTTCTTCTACACCCTGCGCACTCCTTGCACGGCTTCAGCAATCCAAATCCACTTCTAGGCGAACAAGAACAAAAGTCGAACTACTGAGCCTTCATCAACGCACTTCTCATAGATGAATTTTGACTGCACACCTTGCAGGAATCTCCTAGCTCAGATAGAGAAACAATTGAAACTCATTCCATCTCCCCTTCAGACTTCAGATTGAAACATGAAATCACATGCAGAGCATATAAAAACAAATGCATGACAGGAAAGAAAACATTCATGAGCATACATCAATACACAGAGAAATAACACAGACCATGAAATTGAATGAAAGCTTCCTCCTATTAATTCAATATCTGTACATGGGTGTTCTTCATACAATTCTCTACTTGCTCTTTTCTTCTCCTGAATTCTTCCTCTATATTCACTACTCACTACTACGTTACAATAGTACAATGCGGGTGTCTATCTCCATTTTCCCTCTTGGACTCTAAACTATCAAATCTAGACTTAAAAATCCTATCTACCAGCATTAAATCTATTAGATGCCTCCTATCTACCAAAGGACGAGAGCTTAAAGGCTCAAGGTCCAATACAATATACAAATACGCCTTCATAAATGGTTCATTAAAGACTTGCGCTACAATCCCAAAGCACTTCAAAAATTCGAGTTTGTTTATCTAGATGATCTCCGCTTGATGTGTTGGCTCACTTGATGAGTTGGCGATGCTCCTGCATCATTATGCCATATAAATATTTGCGTAGCTTAACATAAATCCATTGGTTCATATTCTTAACATGAATTTATCTTGCATTGAATAAGGCATTTAAATCATTAGTTGCTAGCTATCTGTCAGTTTAATGTTATACTTGCCTTGTCTTATTCTTGTCATCCTATTTGTACTATTCTTCTATCTTGACATGACTTATTTTCTTGAATGCAATTTTTATTTAAATTTAGATATATGTATAATAGAATTCTGATAGCTATTTATCACATAACTATTTGTGCATATATTCTTGATTAACACTAGGTCTTAGAACTATTTCTCTAGTATGTTAGCTCCATTTTATTCTAAGTTCAACTTGGTTGTCCATATTCTATTGTCTCACCCTTGATTTAGATAGATTAGATTTATTTTTGTTGTCTGCATGTTAGATTAGATTGCATATTTCATTTAGTTTAATTCCATGCATTTTTTGAAAGTCTCCTTTCGTAGGAGAAACCATTTTTGTGGCTTGGTTGAGCCCTCATTTCAGCTAACATGAAAAGATTCCTTTTGTAAGCATGTTGCAAGGAGGTGAGTCTTATCTTTATGCTTGTTGATAACAAATAGTTTTATCATACATCAATAGGTAGAGGATAGTTTTAGATTAATTATATTAGATTAAAATTTTATTTAATTTAGTTTTAGGTAAGGGTAACTTGAACCATTTAACTAGTCGAAATAACCACATCAAACAGACAAGGGTCTAATTGGGGCCCTGACTGGGCGATGTCCTTAATGCTGAACATGGACAATTCTAGCGATCAACACAACCATTCAACAAAGAAAATTGCCTTGTATTGAATAAAATATTCCATATGTCTTCTGCCTTGAAACATACCTAGTGGTATATCGATTTGAGATCCAATTTGGTGAAATATTTTATGTGCTATAATTGATATAACAGATCATCAATCCTGGGAAGAGGGTACTGATTTTAAGTGTAATCTTATTCAATTCTATGTATTGAATACACATTCACCAAGTCCCATACTTTCTTGGTATAATTATGATAGGTGACCCACAACGCGAGGTGCTTGATCGAATCACACCCTGCTCCGAAAATTGTTGTAGTTGCTTACTGACTTCATTTTCTTCCATAACGAAATGTTTATACAACCTCATATTTGGCAATGGGGATTCTGGAAACAATTGTATTGCATGCTCCACATCGTTGTTGGGTGGTATCATTTTAGGCACCTAGAACACTCCATTATATTCCTATAGAAAATCCTCCAAATGATGTTTTTTCTTTTTAGTACACCCCTCAAAAGATGCATTTACTCTTATCGACTCATCCTTAGATTGTTTTTCTCTTAAGAAAATTAATTTCTTACTCGAACTAATCAACTTCTTAGCTTGGATTTCACTTACCAATTAGATCTTTGAATTGCCTTTATACACATTGATGATGTGGGACTTGCCATCCTTGATTAGTCAATATTGGTTTTATATATGAATAAATATTGCATCCCTCATATACATGTAGGATCTTCCAAAAACTACTCCACATATGTCAATGGGTACCACGTCCAATTCCACTTCATCAGAAAAATCAACACTTACAACAAATTTAATATTACATTGTTTTGTTACCTTGATATTTGAATCCTTCTTTACCCATCCTAATGGATATGATATAGGATGTTCATGAACCTCCAATCCAATATTAATGACCATATCTTCTACTATGTGATTATCCTATGAGCCAAAGTCGAACATGGTGTCTATTTTTTTCTTCTTGACCTAGACCTTAATGTGGCAAAGTTTAGTCATCTCCTTCTCTTCCTAGTGATGAAGGATACTCAAATTCACCTCCCTATACACTGATGTGTAGAAAATATTCCCATCCATAGCAGATCTTCTTTCAACATGATTGCTCAAATATTTGTCTAGAATATTATTTTTCTTTGCATCCTTCTTGTGGTTCTTCAAGTTCAAATATGGATGTAGTTTACATCACTTTTCCTCAATGTTTCCATCAATATTGCAATGGTTACAAATGTTTCCATGATACTTTCACTGCTATGCAATGGATTTCATCTTCTTATCCTTTCCTCCTTTCCACTTCTTCTTCCCCTTATAATATTCTTGTTACTCTTTTTTCGTATAACCCATTCACTACCCTTTCTTGAGGCCTATGTTTTCTATATATTGTGCCCATTAACATCCTCATCCATTGTACTTGGATTGAAAAACATCAATTTCTTTTGTAGATGGCTATGTAGACAACCTAGACACTTGAGGAGTAAATCTAGGTTCTTGGGAGATATACCCAACATTATGGCCATATTTTTGAACTTGGTGATGTACTCATGTACACTTTGTCCTTGATTATTCTTGAAGTAGTGCCACTCGATCCATTGGTCCTCTAAATACCCGATAGGGTAGAACTGGGAATTGATGAGATTTTTAAAGTCCTCCCACCTAGTTACAGGTGGATCACCCTTTATATTAAGTGCTTATATATGGTTTTTCCAGCAGGTTAAAGAACAGTCCTCTAACTTTAGTTTGGAATATAATATATTTTATTCTTCATCTATATGGTGAACACTGGAATAAAATTCTAGTTGTCGCAACCAATTATTAAATTTGAATGCATCGATATCACTTTGGTACATGGATTTATGTCCAATTTTCCTTCCATATTAATCAAAGGTTGTGAAGCTTTTATGGCACTGGAAATCGACTTCTCTTTCTTGGGTTCTTTTCGCTACACATTTTTTAGGTGTCTATTATCCGCTAGCTTCCCATCTGATACGATCTTTGATTCCAAGCCTCAAATTTCTCTAAATGGTTTGATCTTACTTACAAGAGCTGCCATGAGCAGGGACATATTTCTAGATATTCCAACCTCATTAATCTCTCCTCCCTTATATATTGAGGGTTGTTATGAACAGACTTGTCAATCATGGTTATGGTCCTGTGACTTTCTTCTTAAAAATAATTATTTGATCCCTACGAAATTCCAAAAAATCCCCAAGAAAACCTACTATGACACCGATATGATATATAAACTATCATGGATATTCCACTGGAACAATTTGTCAGAACATATCTAATAAAATACTAAAATATTTATTGTAAAGGTTAATTTCCTTCATATCACATATTATTTAATTATTGGTTTTCTTCCTAAATGTATGAAATAGTTGAAATGCAAAAAAATAGAGAAAAATAAATAAATAATCACACACCATCCACAAATAAACACAAAATATAACCTGGGAATCCCAATACGGGAGAAAACCCAGCTAAAAGGTGAGGTCACTCTATTGTTATTTCTTCAAACGTAAGTATAAAGAAAGAGTAACTCTCTGTGGATTTTCCCTTGAAATTATGGATTTTATTGTTTCTACAAGATCTCTCCTCCTCTATTAGGCTCTCGAAATGCCACTCCTCAGTGCTATTCTCAACTATGGAACAAATGCAATGCTAAATAGGGAATCGTTTCTCCTCCTAGTGGCCTGCTATTTAACATATATGGATATTCATCTAGGGTTAGGGTTTTAACTTCCTCAACCCTCAATTGTGTCAAGGTTTTGGAACTTCTAGAATTATCTTGAAGGTATTCACATGGCTATCCCCATATGCATGAGTAATTGGGGATGACATGGCATCTTTTCGTACCATAGTGGTCAACACGGTAGGTCAACTTGTGGGATGTATGAATTTCTCATATAACTTTGATTTAGGCATTTGATACACCATTGGAAATGACTCGGATTGTACACCATGGAATATTGCTCCAAAATTAGGAAGTAGGTTTAGAAAAAATGTCATTTGATGCCTCACAATATGTCTGGAATATTTATAACAGTTTCCTACCTAAGTTTTCCAAAATGGTACCTACCACTAAAATAAAGTTCTGCAAGTTGATTCCTTGAATTGTTTCCACCCTAAAAGCATTGAGATAGATTAAAAATAATATAATGATCTAATAGGGATCATTTGTAGACAAAAAATTAGAGAAAAT
>SNQJ01S0008008.1:15631-29069 GCA_010110895.2 Picea sitchensis | reverse complement strand
AGATTTTTCTATACATATTTTATTTTATTTGTTTATATTCCTTATTAATAGTTTATAGGAATTTTTAATTTTTTCCACTGCCTTTAATCATAGACATTTAAACTTTAGTATGATCATAGAGAAAAGATAAAGGTTGGAATCTAAGTTCTATTTTTATTTTTATTTTTTTAAGTTTCTTAATTACGTACAACCTCTTTGCTTGAAACTTGTGCTCATTACCTTAGAGTTTCTTTGATTTAAAAGGGGTTTCAATGTTATTTTTTTGCTTTCATCACCTCTTTAATTGTTTTCCATTCCTTGTATGTGCACTAAGAACACAAATTTGTAAAAGGATGTGACCAATGATTATGTAGTTTTTTCTACACGATGATTAATGTTGAATCATATGAAAATTCACCAGATCATGAAGGAAATGGTATTCACCAACTTTTAATAGTTGGGACGAAAACTTATAAGTAATTAGCATGACAAAGAAATGCATACTAGTGCATGCAACAAAGGATTTATCCATGAAATCCAAAGGTGCTACCATCTCACTTAATGACTGAAAAATTGTATCATCATATCTAAGGGAAAATTGAAAGGTGACAAATTAAGAGTCTACCAGGTCTAGAATAAAAAGAAACCTTTTGATGCCAAATTTCAAGGAAATATTTGTTAAATATATATGTAACCTCAATAGTCTCACTGTACACTGCCGGCTGTCCTGGCTAGCTATACAATTGTTCTTGATTTTCATGAGCCTATTTAGCTCAACCTTTTGTCTTTTTCTCTATTCTCAATATTCAATACTATTGTGATTTGATCATTTTATTTTTCCCAATTCTATATTCTTGTTCTCATTTTATCATGGTATCAGAGCTTCAGTCGTAAGTCTCTTCACATAGTCTAGAGAGTAGCCTGGTCCTAAGAAACATAGATCTTACACTATCTACGAGAGAACGGGATGCAAGATTCTTCACAATGATTGGAGAACATGAAGCAGTTCTTGATACGTTCAAAATATCATTGCAGACAACAAGCGCGAAGAAGCAGAGCAACTGAAGAAGGATGCCACGTTTATAGAATATTGAAGAACAGTCTGCAGTCTGCTAAAGGAGTGTGGAGACATCAATCTACTCAAAATATTGTTGGAAACCTCATAGAACGTGAAGGAAGATGTGCGTAAGGAGAATCGAAGGAAACAAATTAAATATCCATTAGATTTTTAAAGAATTTATGAAAGATTCACGAAATTCCTTCTCAAGAACAAAGCCTTTGTTCATACAGCAAAAGACAATCTCAACAACCATAAGATCGGCCCAATGAAAATATATGAGGAATTAATCAAGATTAGAAAGGATGAGGAGCACAAAAAAAAGGAGAATGTGTTTCATCCGTCATATCAAGGTGAAAGCAACAACAACCGTCAGATCAAGAAAAGTTGCATAGGCTTTAACTGCTAAAGTTTTTTCGAAAAGTCGCGTATTCGCCAATTTCGTTTAAAGGTTGCAAAGGAGACAAGAATTTTGAAGTTCTGAAGTCTAAAAAAAATCTTTACCGTCAATCTAAGAAGGAGACACACATCAGACGATCAGTGCTTTGCTAGTTCGCGGTTCAAAGAGAACGTGGCACATTGTTGCCAAAACTCATGAATGCCGAAATTGCAAAGAAGATCTCAACCGTCGGTTGTGGATCATTGGGAACTGTTGGATACAACATTGCAATAACACTTTGTTGATTCACAAATTGGAAAAAACTCAGGTAAGAGTTCTAAAAACTCACGAAAGGATCAAACTTGTCGATCAATCTGAAATCATCGAAACCATCCATCGTCAGAGGACAGATGGAAACAAATCAATGTTTTCCTGACTCGTGACTCAAAGGAGTCAAATTTTGAAGTCATGAGAACTCACGAAACGTGAAATCATGATTTGATATGAGTTGTTAGATCGAGAGGAGCGTGAACCATCGCATTTTGGGCGCTCTGAAAGATCAGCATTTCAGGAGTCGAGACTTTGAAGGAGGTCATGACTTGGAGGTTGCAATTCATGAAATCCCAACATCATTTAAACCATCCATTGGAAGGGACGCATGGTGAGAGATCAACATTTCGCTAACTCATAGGAGGGAAAAGTCAAAGGGGGAAATTGTGAGAATTCATGAGATGTGAATTCATGATTAGATCACAATCGTTGATCAAGGATAGATATGGAAAATTGATTGTCTAGGAAGAGCTTCGACATTTCTGGGATCGGGAGAATGGAGGTGGAAAATCTTTCGACCTCATGATACACGAAATCTCGATACACAAAACCACGACGTGATCTGATCCGTTGGATATTAGAAGAATCAGGACTGTTATATTGGGAGCTCCAAAATTTTGACATTTGGGTAGTCGGGGAGTCAGGGTTGGCTCACTCGCAAAGTCCCGACACGTGAAATCGCAACGCGCCCTTTTCGTAGGTGTGTGGTCACGGCATGTGTTCGCATGGAGGTGAGGCTCGCAGTTGGTGCTTAGTTGCACATGCAGAGTTTCATAAGGACCAGTGGATTTAGAAAGCTCGATTGTGCCATTA
This sequence comes from Picea sitchensis, assembly GCA_010110895.2. Taxonomy (NCBI): domain Eukaryota; kingdom Viridiplantae; phylum Streptophyta; class Pinopsida; order Pinales; family Pinaceae; genus Picea; species Picea sitchensis. The sequence continues at coordinate 26,511 of SNQJ01S0008008.1, read as the reverse complement.
GAGGGACTAAATTTGATACTGTTGCTAAAGAACAGAGCTCAGAGCTATGAATCCATAGATCTCTTGCTCAGATAGTCAGATCTAGCCAGATCGAAGCTAAAGAAGTAGTCTACCTCACATTTTTTGGTTTGAATTCACTGAGAGAACTTCACAAACCTTGTTTTACATGCAGGAAACAATTAAGCACACAAATCCTTAACAAACTATTTGTAGTCTATTTTTTTTCTCTTCAAAGATGGCCACCTCGAGCAATTTAGGACCAACTCAAGGATCGATTCTTGTTGGAAAGAATTATGAGTTTTGGTCTCTTAGAATGAGATCTTGGATATGTGGAACCAAATCTAGCAGACCTTGCTACCATGACCAACCAACAAATAACTTCTCAGGAAGCATAAAGGAACAAAGAAAATAAAGCCAAATTATGGATTCAAAATTTCATGGATGACTCGATTTTCTCAAAAATAACATGCGATGTTACCTCAAAAAGGGCCCAAGACATCCTTAAATCATCTTACCATGGCAATGACAGAGTCAAAACAATCAAATTGTAGACCTTGAGGAATCAGTTTATGACTAGAGTCATGGGAATTGTAAACTAGATCTTATTGACTAGTGAAGCCATCCCTGATCAATGAATTGTTGAGGAAGTTCGCAGAAGTCGACTAAATAAATTTGAAATGGTTGTTACATCCATCCTTGAATCCAAGGATCTATCAAATTTTTCAACAGATGAATTAATGGGTTCCTTGTTGACACATGAGACCAGACTACATCTTGAAGATGAGTCAAAAGAAAATTCCTTCAATACTCAATTCTCCTTCAGTAGAGGGATAGGCAGAGGTAGAGGATGAGGAAATCAAGGAAGAGGGATAATTCCAAGTAACTATCACTCTAATGAAGGTCACAGACAACATTTCTAGAATCATAATTTCCAAGGTTACAAACAACAGAACCAGAATCAGAATTTCCAGCCTCAAAGAGGTAGAGGGAGAAGATCAAATGAAAAATCAATCACACCATGCTATTACTGCAAAAAGTTTAGGCACTATGAATATGAATTCCAGAAGAAGCAAGCAGAGTAGCTCTCAATAAGAGCACATGTCTCAAATCAAGGAGAAACCTCAGATGGTATGTTTCTCTCATGTCACAAGACTGGAGAACAACATAAAGATCTATGGTTACTGGACAATGGATGCAGCAACCACATGACAAGTAACAAGTATTTACTCTCTTGCATTGATTCTTCATTTTCATCTTATATTACACCTTTAAATGATTCTTTAGTCAAAGTTCAAGGAAAAGGAATTGTTCCTATTCTTACTAAACAAAATGTAAATAAAGAAATACACAATGTCTATCATGTTCCAGATATAACACATAATATGCTAAGTGTAGCATAGCTAATTCAAAATGTCTATAAGGTACTTTTTGAAGGAGCATCATGTAGGATATATGATAAAAACCCCTACAGAATATTGATTTCTGAAATCCACATGACTAGGAATAGAATGTTTCCCCTGACACTCAGAACTCCAAATCTAATCCAATCATATGCACAAAGTGAATCCACCCCCAATGAAACTATGGTTTGGCATACAATATTTGGACACCTACCCTTTCACAGTCTAAGTCTTACACAGAAGCACTCCATGGTTAAAGGTCTACCTATCTTCAAAGAGAAAACTCCCCCATGTGAGTCTTTCATACTTGGAAAAGATAAGAGAACTAGTTTTCCACAGTCCTCCACTCACGCCAAACAACACCTAGAACTGGTTCACACTAACCTATGTGGACCAATTCAAATAGAGTCAATAGGTGGTAGATTTTATTTTCTAACATTTATTGATGACTTTAGTAGGAAAATCTTGATCTATTCTCTCAGACACAAGTCTGAAACTTTTGCAAAATTCAAATAATTCAAATCAGAAGCTAACAAATAGAGTGGAAAATATATAAAATTTCTCAGGTCAGATGGAGGAGGAGAATATAGCTCCAAATAATTTTTAAATTTATGCAAATCACAAGGCATAATCATGAAAACTACAGCCAAGTATACTCCCCAATAGAATGGAGTGGTTGAAAGGAAGAATCAGACAATCATGAACATGGAAAAAAGACTTCTCAAAGAGAAATGTATGTCAAATACATTTTGGGCTGATGTCAAATACGAGTCTGAAAATCATCAAATGGATAGTCATGATCCATTATTGTCACTTCCTGAATACACAGAGAATTCAGGACATAAAACAAATCAACTTTCTCTTTCAAGATTGCAGGTACATGGACAATCTAAAAGTTCTCTCGATAACTCAACTTCTAGCAGAAACTCATCCTCTGAACTTCAAAATCAGAGAACTTGAAGTTTGAGAGAAATCCATTAGCAGTCGGATGACATTGAAAAACACAATCTTTTTTCATTAATATCATGTCAACCTACATCTTTTAAAGAGGCAGCTAAAGAGCCACATTGGGTTCAAGCCATGAACCAAGAGATTTAATCCATTGAAAAGAACAAGAAATCAGATCTTGTTGATCTTCCGAGACACAAGAAAAGTATTGGTGTCAAGTGGGTTTACAAAACTAAACTTAATGAAAAGGGGAAGATTGAAAAGAACAAGGCAAGACTTGATGCCAAAGGATTCTCACAACAACCAGGTACTGATTATGGTGAAACTTTTGCTCTAGTAGAAAGATTGGACATTGTAAGGACTCTCTTAGCCATAGCAGTTCAACACAAATGGAAAGTATACCAGATGGATGTCAAATCATCTTTCCTAAATGGTGTCCTAGAAGAAGAGGTCTATTTGGACCAGCCACCTGGATTTGAATTAAAAGAGTAGCTAGCCAAAGTGAATCGGTTTAAGAAAGCCCTGTATGGCTTAAAGAAAGATCCAAGAGCTTGGTACAATAGAATTGAAACTTATCTGATCAAAACTGGTTTCAGTAGAAGCCAAAATGAGACAACTTTATACACCAAAACAAATCAGCACAGTATAATTCTGATTGTATGCTTATATGTTGATGACATGATATATGCTAGAAATTTTAAGTTAACTAGTTTTAAACATGCCATGCAATCTAAGCTTGATATGAAAAATCTTGGCATAATGAAATATTTTTTGGGGATTGAGGTTGATCAATCAACCAAAGGCATTTTTTTTCTGTTAGCAAAAGTATGCAGCAGACATCATCAAATGATTCTGCATGGAAGACTACAATCACACAGAAACTCCTATACCCCTAGGCACAAAATTCAGCAAGAAAGATGAAGGCCCTACAGTGGACCCTACACTATACAAAATTTTAGTAGGCAGTCTATTGTATCTCACAACAACTAGGCTTGATATTATGTATGCATCCAGTTTTGTTTCCCGGTTAATGGAATCCCCCAAAGATTCTCACTTGAAGATGGAGAAAAGGATTCTTAGATATGTTGCAGGTACTCTCAATTTTGGCTTATGGTACACTCATTCTGATGATAATCATCTCTCTTTTTACACAGACAGTGATTTTTCAGGAATCTTAGATGACAGGGAAACAACCTCAAGACATTCTTTTGACTTGGGCATGAACCTGATTTCATGGGCATCAAAGAAACAACCCATTGTATCAATATATTCTACAGAGGCAGAGTATGTCGTTGCTACCTTAGCTTCCTATCAAGTTGTGTAGCTGAAAATAATATTGAATGATATGTCACATACATAAAAGGAGCCAACTCCCATCTTCTGTGACAACACCTCAACAATTTCTCTATCCAAAAATCATGTGTTTCACAAGAAAAGCAAGCATATTGGCACTCGTTTTCACTTCATACATGAGCTAGTCAATAATTGTGAAATAACACTTCAATTATGTGGCCCTCGAGCTTATTTCGCAGATGTTTTTACAAAGCCACTAGGAAAATCTGTTTTCGATTTTCATAGAAAACACTTGGGAATTATCATTGCTGATGTTTGTAATTGTTGATTTTAAGAGAGATTGTTAAATATATATGTAACCTCAACAGTCCGACTATACATTGCAAGTTGTCCTGGCCAGCTGTACAATCATTCTTGATTTGCTTGAGCCTATTTAGCTCAGCCTTTTTTCTTTTTCTCTATTCTCAATATTCAATACTATTGCGCTCATTTTATTTTTCCCAATTCTATATTCTCTTTCTCATTTTATCAATATTTAAGGTTTAAATTATCCAAATTGTTAAAAATCAAATGTTCATGTGTTTAAGCGACAAGATATGCATCCAAAAAATATTAGATACATGTCTAAGATCTCACATAGAATCAAATAATATTCGATATGTCAATTTCATGAGATCACAAAAGTTCCACCAGTTCATTGTAAGATGACACTATTTGGCTACGGATTGCTAGAGTCGAAAGTTCACCTTGCAACCCAAACGCCCCGAAAATGTGGAATATTCATCACAAAGAAATACAAAGGGGAGATCAACATCTCAAAATTATCGATAACAATGGACCAATGGATCTTGTAGGTCAGTTTTCAAATTCTGATATCTCAAGCCACATGTGATCAATTCACAAATGAAAAGTCTCATTGGAAAGCCTACTCAATGGAGAACAAACTGTAAGCAACCGTTTGACCAGATTTAGATGGTGAACTTTCCTTAAATTGAATAGAAAAAAGGGGTTGTGAATTTGCAGCAACTTGATTTTCTAATATTGTTTTCAAGAGATCTCATTGTAAATTTGTTCCAAATTGTTTATTTTCCAACGAAATAACAACAAGAAGCAACGAAAAGAAGAGAGATTTAATTTTAAATTTGTTTTTAGAATGTTTGTTTTCGAAAGTTCTCATATTTTAATTTTAAATGTTGACTTTGATTTTTTTGTTGGAAGAGTTTGTTGCAGAGAAACATGATCCAGAACCTTAGAGAGATGGGATTGGAGTGATGAAGAAATATGAGAGATTTTGCAACTGAGAAAATGGATCGTAAATCCTCATTTGGGTAGGTGGGAAACAATTATTTGTTTTAGAATGTATTTGTAAATTATAAATAAGATCTATGAAAGTGAACCAAAATGGGGGGGCTCTAATTTTTGCAAAAGGAGTGTGCTCATTATACTATTGTAAGGGGAAAATTCTTTTTGTAGAGGATTGACTTCAAAAGGAAGTCATTATTTTGTAAACAATGTCAACACTACAATTCAATTTTGAGTATAGAATAAAGATATCATTCAGTTTATTATTTTTCCTTTTTTTTATGAGTGTAATTATCTATTCAAACASTATTGAATAAATAAGATAACTCATGCTTATTTAGAATCAYTGACWAGTTKTCTTGCAAGGTTGAACAAAGGAAGATTTAGGATTGAATATTGTGTTTGGGTAGGATTTTKGGCACTAGATATTAGATATATAATAGTTTRGTGTCTTATTCGTATTTTTAGAACTCATGTTATGCCATAGARATATTTSYRTAGCTTAACATAAATCCATTGGCTCATATTCTTAACATGAATTTATGTTGCATTGAARAAGGCATTTAAATCATTAGTTGCTAGCTATCTATKAGTTTAATGTTATAYTTKCCTTGTCTTATTCTTGTCATCCTATTTGTACTATTCTTGTATCTTGACATGACTTATTTTCTTGAATGCAATTTTWATTTAAATTTAGATAYATGTATAATAGAATTCTGATAGCTATTTATCACATAAMTATTTGTGCATATATTCTTGATTAACAATAGGTCTTAGAACTATTTCTCTASTATGTTAGCTCCATTTTATTCTAAGTTCAAGTTGGTTGTCCATATTCTATTKTCTCAMCCTTGATTTAGATAKATTAGATTTATTTTTRTTGTCTSCATGTTAGATTAGATTGCATRWTTCATTTAGTTTAATTCCATGCATTTTTTGAAAGTCTCCTTTCGTAGGAGAAACCATTTTTGTGGCTTGGTTGAGCCCTCATTTCAGCTAACTTGAAAAGATTCCTTTTGTAAGCATGTTGCAAGGAGGCGAGTCTTATCTTTATGCTTGTTGATAACAAATAGTTTTATCATACATCAATAGGTAGAAGATGGTTTTAGATTAATTATATAAGATTAAAATTTTGTTTAAATTAGTTTTAGGTAAGGGTAACTTGACCCATTTAACTAGTCATAATAACCACATCAAAGGGGCAAGGGTCTAATTGGGGCCCTGACTGGGTGATGTCCTTAATGCTGAACATGGACAATTCTAGCCATCAACACAACCATTCAAAAAAAAAAAATTGCCTTGTATTGAATAAAATATTCCATATGTCTTCTGTCTTGAAACATACCTAGTGGTATATCGATTTGAGATCCAATTTGGTGAAATATTTTATGTGCTATAATTGATATAAAAAATCATCAATCCTGGGAAGAGGGTACTGATTTTAAGTGTAATCTTATTCAATTCTATGTATTGAATACACATTCACCAAGTCCCATACTTCCTTGGTATAATTATGATAGGTGACCCAGAAGGTGAGGTGCTTGATCGAATCACACCCTGCTCCAAAAATTGTTGTAGTTGCTTACTGACTTAATTTTCTTCCATAACAAAATGTTTATACAACCTCATATTTGGCAATGGAGATTCTGGAAACAATTGTATTGCATGCTCCACATCGTTGTTGGGTGGTATCCTTTTAGGCACCTAGAACACTCCATTATATTCCTATAGAAAATCCTCCAAATGATGTTTTTTCTTTTTAGTACACCCCTCAAAAGATGCATTTACTGTTATCGACTCATCCTTAGATTGTTTTTCTCTTAAGAAAAGTAATTTCTTACTTGAACTAATCCACTTCTTAGCTTGGTTGTCACTTACCAATTAGATATTTGAATTGCCTTTATACACATTGATGATGTGGGACTTGCCATCCTTGATTAGTCAATATTGGTTTTATATATGAATAAATATTTCATCCCTCATATACATGTAGGATCTTCCAAAAACTACTCCACATATGTCAATGGGTACCACGTCCAATTCCACTTCATCGGAAAAATCAACACTTAGAACAAATTTAATATTACATTGTTTCGTTACCTTGATATTTGAATCCTTCTTTACCCATCCTAATGGATATGATATAGGATGTTCGTGAACCTCCAATCCAATATTAATGGCCATATCTTCTACTATGTGATTATCCTGTGAGCCGAAGTCGAACATGGTGTCTATTTTGTTCTTCTTGACCTAGACTTTAATGTGGGAAAGTTTAGTCATCTCCTTCTCTTCCTAGTGATGAAGGATACTCAAATTCACCTCCCTATACACGGATGTGTAGAAAATCTTCCCATCCATAGAAGATCTTCTTTCAACATGATTGCTCAAATATTTGTCTAGAATATTATTTTTCTTTGCATCGTTCTTGTGGTTCTTCAAGTTCAAATATGGATGTAGTTTACATATCTTTTCCTCAATGTTTTCATCAATATTGCAATGGTTACAAATGTTTCCATAATACTTTCACTGGTGTGCAATGGATTTCATCTTCTTATCCTTTCCCCCTTTCCACTTCTTCTTCCCCTTATAATATTCTTGTTGCTCTTTTTTCATATAACCCATTCTCTACCCTTTCTTGAGGAATATGTTTTCTATATATTTTGCCCATAAACATTCCTCATCCATTGTCCTTGGATTGAAAAACATCAATTTCTTTTGTAGATAGCTATGTAGACAACCTAGACACTTGAGGAGTAAATCTAGGTTCTTGGGAGATATACCCAACATTATGGCCATATTTTTGAGCTTGGTGGTGTACTCATGTACACTTTGTCCTTGATTATTCTTGAAGTAGTGCCACTCGATCCATTGGTCCTCTAAATACCCGATAGGGTAGAACTGAGACTTGATGAGATTTTTAAAGTCCTCCCACCTAGTTATTGGTGGATCACCCTTTATATTAAGTGCTTATATATGGTTTTTCCACCAGGTTAAAGAACAGTCCTCTAACTTTAGTCTAGAATATAATATATTTTGTTCTTCATCTATATGGTGAACGCTGGAATAAATTCTAGTTGTCGCAACCAATTATTAAATTTGAATGCATCGATATCACTTTGGTACATGGATTTATGTCCAATTTTCCTTCCATATTGATCAAATGTTGTGAAGTTTTTATGGCACTCGAAATCGACTTCTCTTTATTGGGTTCTTTTTGCTACACATTTTTTAGGTGTCTATCATCCGCTAGCTTCCCTTCTGATACGATCTTTGATTTCAAGCCTCAAATTTCTCTAAATGGTTTGATCTTACTTACGAGAGTTGCCATGAGGACAGACATATTTCTACATATTCCAACCTCATTAATCTCTCCTCTCTTATATATCGAGGGTTCTTATGAACAGACTTGTCAATCATGGTTATGGTTCTATGACTTTCTTCTTAAAATAATTATTTGATCCCTACGAAATTCCAAAAATCCCTAAGAAAACCTACTATGACACCGATATGATATATAAACTATCGTGGATATTCCACTAGAACAATTTGTCACAACATATCTAATAAAATATTAAAATATTTATTGTGAAGGTTAATTTCCTTTATATCTCATATTATTTAATTATTGGTTTTCTTCCTAAATGTATCAAATAGTTGAAATGCAAAAAATAGAGAAAAATAAATAAATAATCACACACCATCCACAAATAAACACAAAATATAACCTGGGAATCCCAATACGGGAGAAAACCCAGCTAAAAGGTGAGGTCACTCTATTGTTATTTCTTCAAATGTAAGTATAAAGAAAGAGCTACTCTCTGTGGATTTTCCCTTGAAATTATGGATTTTATTGTTTCTACAAGATATCTCCTCCTCCGTTAGGCTCTCGAAATGCCACTCCTCAGTGCTATTCTCAACTATGGAACAAATACAATGCTAAATAGGGAATCGTTTCTCCTCCTAGTGGCCTAGTATTTAACATATATGGATATTCATCTAGGGTTAGGGTTTTGAATTCCTCAACCCTCAATTGTGACAAAGTTTTGGACCTTCTAGAATCCTCTTGAAGGTATTCACATGGCTATCCCCATATGCATGAGTAATTGGGGCTGACATGGCATCTTCTCGTACCATAGTGGTCAACACGGTAGGTCAACTTGTGGGATGTATGACTTTCTCATATAACTTTGATTTAGGCATTTGATACACCATTGGAAATGACTCGGATTGTACAATATGGAATATTGCTCTAGAATTAGGAAGTAGGTTTAGAAAAAATGTCATTTGATGCCTCATAATATGTCTCAAATATTTCTAACAGTTTCCTACCTAAATTTTCCAAAATCGTACCTACCACTAAAATAAAGTTTGCTCGAATTGTTTCCACCCTAAAAGCATTGAGATAGATTAAAAATAATATAATGATCTAATAGGGATCATTTGTAGACAAAAAATTAGAGAAAATTATTAGTATTGATATTATATTAAGGGGAACTTAATATACCCATGCATATCTCATGCACTCATTCATGTTTCTTATGTGTGATTATTACTCTCTAGTATTTAGTATGTTAATCACATTTTCATATTATTCAATATCATTATTAACAAATTTAATGTTGAAATCATAAGAATACCGTTACCTCATTTATTCCATTGAACATCCTATTGGGCGAGACTTGTTAAGATGTCTATTTATTTTGAAGATTTATTGTCATCGACTTGTTCAATTTTTTCCACTGAAACTCAATATTTGAAGGCCTCTAATTTATCAAGAAACAAAAAATATTTTGTATAAAAACCATCTAAACCCCTTTATCATAGGTATATTCCATTGGTGATTGAATCAATACCTTACTCTTTTCTATTTGAGTTAAGCATTCTAATATATTTTTACTAAATGTGTTCTCACCCTCTTTAACAAGTGTATTCAATGCACTTAAGAATTTGATTGCTCTATTATGATAGCATCGATTTCACCTTCAAATTCGCCCTGACAAATGATGAGGGAAATGACCCAATAGGAGTAAAATATCATGTGATGCCATTAGCTTTCAGTGGTTGAGAGGAAGCAGTAGACACATTATTTTCGATAACTTTGTGAATTAACTTCCAAACAAGTGAATATGGAGTAAGCACTGAAGTGGAATATCCCATATTTTCTTTTTTCCCATTAGTAATGTGGAAACCACTCGCAAATAACTTTGTTTCTTTGATTGATTTTTATTTACCATAGAGGCTTGGCTTATTCTTGATTTATAAACAATCTGAATATATATTTATCTTTTGAGTATCATCAACATGTCATAGAATCAATACAATCATAATATTCTCTTTGTAATGATCTTTAAAATGCCTCTGAGAATTCAAAAATTGAGTGTGCTTTAAAGAAAAAATGATTTTTGAAGGAAATGGCATAATAGGTATGCAAGTTTTAGAAATAGAGGGAATATCTCTAACAATACACGAGTTTTGATTCTCATAAATCCATAGCCCTCACAAATCTCCAAAAAAATATTCAGAGAGGTCTTCCGTAAAATATCGAGGCTTTGTCAAAACAAGGCTCAAGGTCGTTAAAACAATATACTAATTAAAACTTCCATATATCAATTCTTGGAATTGAACCTCGATGGGGAGATAACACTCATTTTCACAACAACTTGGGCTATAACCAACAAACAATAGCATTCCATATATGTTAAAAAATCTTTAAATCATATAAAAAGGGGAAGATTTTGAAGATGAACCTAAATCCAAATATAAAAAAACATCATTTTAGGATCGATATCAGATTAAAAATGATTATAAAATAATCCTTTCATGCCCCAAAAATGATGGTCCCATCTCCACTACCTTCCTCTAGAAAATTACTTGAGGAAATATTTAGAAACATTGATCACTGAAAGGAGTGACAAGATTTACCTTAGGTGCCATAGT
>SNQJ01S0008007.1:71018-81837 GCA_010110895.2 Picea sitchensis | reverse complement strand
ATCAAGGATTAGAGATTTTGTAAAGGCACCAACTGGGCATCGCAAAAAAGAGATTACGTGATGGTTGAAATGAATACTTGGAAAGGATAACACAACTCTCCGCAAATCTTGGTGTAATTCGTATTAATGACAAATCTTCTCCATCCTTTCAGACATTAATGACAATCTTAACGGTTCCTGCATGATGATCTATTAGGATTAAATATTAATAATTTCATATCAAGAAAGAAGTGCTAATGTGATGGGGATGGCAAAGAGCACTTATGCATTGCACATTTCTTCCACCTGCCAACCTGTGAAAGAGATTCCAGGAAATGGCCAAGTATGGAAAGCGGTTGGGTGAGATTCAAAATAGAGTCACAAGTTATACTCAACTGACGTGAGGGACTGATGGCCAAATTGTATGTCTCCAAAATTTTGACTGTAGAATGTGTAACAAGGAACAAGACACAATGACGAATTTCGGCGGTCAATTTGTATATCGCGGAATTTTGGGTGCGTCTTGTAGGTAGCAGACCAATGGAAGTGAAATGTTGAACAAGCCTGGTTAGGAAACCACAATGGTAATAGTGGCCAAGTATGTAATGGGTAAGTGGTTGTTCGGGCTCGTGATATAAAAGCATGAGACATACTCGGAATAAGGAATATTGACGGGCTTGAAAATAGGGACACAAGTTCTACTTAGGAGACGTGAGGGCCAAATGGTCAAATTGTATGTATCCCAAATTTTGATTTCAAAATGTGTAACACGGAACAAGAGACAATGACGGACTTCGACGAACAATTTTTATATTGCAGAACTTTGGGTGTTGTTTATAAAATAATGAAACATTTGAAAAAACGACACATTCGGAAAAAACACTAAGTAACTAGAAAGGGAAAGGAAATGAGAAAAACGAAAGGAGAAGTTGGTTGCCAATTTGTCGATCGGGGAAGTCCAGGTGTTTTTTGTAGGTGGTGGAACAATGGAAATGGAATGTTGAAATTGCCTATCCAGGAGCCCGCGATCCAAAAATTTTGTTGAATATTAAATGGGAAAGCGATTAGTTAGACTTGTGATATAAAAGTATAAGTGGAAATATGAAGATGTGAATCCGCCAACCCCCGCACCTAGACATTTTCCAAAAAACAATCGAGTAACCAGAAAGGGAAAGAAGGGGGCAAAAAGAAAGGGGATGACAATTTTCGGAAGCGAGAATTGGTGTAAGAAAGCCCCATTGATGGTCTTAACAGTAACTATGAAGTGAATTAAATAGGTGAACATTCTCTTCAATCAAGGAATAGATAAAGTGAGCCATGCTTATAGTTTCCAGGATGTGTTTGTATAAGAGAAGCACCGAAAAGCCACAAGAAAATCAATTTTGGGATGTTTAAGTAAAATTAGTCTATTGTCATCTTCACCGTAAGTATAACAACGACGAATTTGAATTTTAAGATGAATTTGAATTTTAATGTCCTGTCGTTGATATGATATTTCCATTGGACTTTACATAGTATATATCCTTTTATTTCAAAATATTTCTGGAGATGAATTTTGCTAAGTTCATCGATCAAGGAAAATTGCTAAAATGAGCCACATACTACATTTGCGTCAGAGAGCTTATATTAAAAGGAGAATCATGTCCTATATATTCTTTAAGATGATAGAAAAAATGCCAAGATCCTAAATGTTACATTAATTTTCCATAACGAAGAATACAACCAAGAGGCAAGTAAACACCAAATGTATTGAAAGTCGAGGCACAAGGCAATGCATGAACACAGAAGGTGCCAATTGCGATCCCACAAGGGTCCATAGAGAAGCACGCATCGACCTATGCATCAAAAAATTTGATATATAGAAAAAAACACACGTGGCATTGATTTTCTCTTACTTATGGTATATGTTCCCATGAGAAAATAATCGGGACCATGAGATATGAACAAACGTATGCCAAACAAAAGACAACACAAAATCAGCATAGCTTCTCCATTGTATCCTAGCTATAACTGAACCCCCAAATTGAGAACAACAAACTTTCCCATTATTGTTTTACCATGAAGCAAGATCACTATGGACATTTACTTTTGGTAGTGCCATGTTCTATCACTACTAGTTTTAACAATGCCAAATTTCCAATATTATTTGAAATTCCTGATGGTTCTACCTAGAGGAGAAATCCATTTCGATGATTCAAAGGATGGGCTTGAGTTATCGAGAGCCATCACTAGCTTATGGCTCCTCTCTAATGCTCTATGGTCCTAGGCTCCACAAGACACCATGTTGTTAGAGGGTTGTTTTTTACCCAAAGAATCATAAGTAAAAGAAGGGTTGTTACATAAGGAAATGCAGTTGGGTGGTGCTTATTGAGATCCCCAATGATCCCATCCATCTCAGCTAGCCGATACTTTGTATGGGGTTTCTTCTCATGCTTCCCATTTCTTGACTGAACAATCTTATGCACTTGTACATAAAAAATAAATGCACCTGCCTGTATGAATTCCAATGCCTGAACTCCCCAATCTCTATAGTGTGTTCTGAATATCTCATGCTCATGCTTCAATCCATGTTGAGCCTTTTTTTTTTCAATTAGGGCATCAAAAAAATGAATATATCATACCATAAATGTATAGTTGTAGATCATCTTCTTTCTTATTTGGGTACCCAAAATATGCAGGAATATTTCCATGGCTATATAGTTGGAAAAAAAAAATCAATTTGGGCACCCAAGAAGGTGTAGACTCCTCCAACAAATCCACATCCAGCCGCCATTTTTTTTTTCATTTGGACACCCCAACAAATATGCAAAATTCTTACTAGAAGACGAAAAAAAATATCAAAATAACAACAACGATTTGATTTGTAGTTAGATTCTCCTTGTTTTTTCAAGTGCACACAAAAAGAGACAAAATATCTGGAAATAAAATTTTACAGCCATAGATGTAAACTCAGAAGAACTCGAGTGAGATGAACATTCATCTAGGTATTGAAGAAAACTTACAGACACACATGAGAGTTTTTTTTTTCCTGCCAAAGGTTGATATGATTTTTTTTTTTCTTCCACCGACATGCAATATTGCATTGTCCTTATTTAAGGTAAATTTGCTATGTATCCGGAAGTCACGCAGCATGTAGACATTGTTTTCCTTTTCCTGTAGGTAAAATTCATATGGAAATTCTACTAATCTAGGAATCACATATTGTAACAAAGGTTGTCTAATTGTACAATGTACGATTTTGTTTCCCACGGTTCAGATGGAAGCATTGATGCAATGTCTATATATGTAAGGGAACTTTTTACCGCATCGTAGACAATCAATTGTATCATCATTTATGAAAGAAAAAGAAGAAGTGGGAGAGTTGAATTTGGCGCATTCAAGCTCGAAGGGGGTCGAGTACAAATTTTTTGCAACCAGAACACCCTCAACCTGGGCACGTGAGCATAGTAGTTAATATATTAAACAATATAATATACAACTGCACAACAAAAAAAATAAAAATTGCATAAAATTGGTGAAGGCAATTTGTATGAGCAAAGTGAGGATGAAATTGTAGATGAATACACACAACAGTTGTAGAGCTAGTTAGTTTATTGAGATCCTGTACTATGTTTGTTCACAATTCTGTTACAAAAGTTGCTTGGGTTGTGGGAAAGATCATTTATTTAACATCTCTTCTCTTTGTTATATTTTTGAAGAGCATAAGTGGAAATTTCCCTTTATGCAATTGTTGTTCCATCGAAGACAACAAATTTGAATAGGTGTCAAACAATTACAACTACAATATGGAACAGTGAAATAGTTGTGTAACATATCCGATATACATGGACATGTGAAAGTAAAGGACAAAAATGGATATGGAGAACGGTACCATTTCCTTGTCGTTGTTTGAATCTCCATATTTTGTATGGAGAATGTGTTGTGAGAGAAGTTTTCTCACGAGTGTGACAACTGCACCAATGGTTCTGATTGGCTAAGTGTCATTTCTCTGTGGAAGTTGGTTTATAGTTGTGTCCAAGATGAAACGATATTTTGAACAAATAGTAGGATTTTTTTCCACAATACTTGTTTCAATGAGCGATATAATCTGATCACAATCACCATAATCATATATTGTTTTGGGAAATATATTAAAATTTGTAATGGATATCCAATTACCTCGCATTCTCTTTTTTGCATGTTTCTAGACAAGTTGTGTGGGAATAGTCAGTGTGACTATCATCATGGCCTCCTTGTCTGTCATGTCAACATGCATAATGGATCTAGTTTTTTTTTCCTTGTTGAAGTAGGTTCTATAGACAACCATTACGTCCCCGAAGAACACTTTTCCAGTTCGTCGGTTGTTCAATCCCTTTATTGATAGTAGTTTCAGTGTTATAAGTTTAGATTTGGCCACATTTTTTGAACAAGAAAGTAATGTGAATGGTAATCTGCATTATTATTATTATTATTTTTCCTGGAATAAATGTACAAATAGACACACAACTTGGATGAAGTATGGATCCAGAGTTTTGCAAGCATACCTCTTAATCTGCAGAACTTGAGCTATGTTCGGTGTCTCACTTACGCTCGTTGATACTTCTTGTGAACTGCAAAGTATGTGTTGAAGATGACATCAACAAATTTACCATTGCATAGATGAATAAATAGCTGAGGATATTTGTTTGGTAAAGATATGAGGAACACAATGTATGCATCTTTACCTTTGGCCTTGTCGGTCTATTGATGTTTGTGATGATTGACTGCTCATGGCCATTCCACTAGTCCAACTTTTTATGATGCGAGCATGTGTAGATGAACATCAGAAGGACTAAATAAAAATATGCATTGTATATTGTCCATAATTGTTCCGAATGTCACATACATGGTCGAAGGAGATAGAATACAAAATAGGGTGTCAAAGGATACTTAGGAAACATGAGGAGCCGACGGTCAAATTATATGCCTCAGATTTTTTTACTGCAAAAATGACTAATAGGAAATAGGGCATGATGGGGGGGTATGACAACCAATCTGTATATCGTGAAACCTCTGAATCTAGAGGTGCAATCTTGAACCCGCCATCCCGAGAACCCGTGATCGAAGAAGTGGCTAAGTATGGAATGAGGAAATCGTAAGTCAGAATCGTGTTATAGAAGCATGATTGTAAATGTGAACCCGTGAGTCCGCAAACATGGGCACCTAGACATTTTCGGAAAGACGACTAAGCAAAGAAACCAAAAAGAGAAAGTAGACGAGAAAACATAAGGCAAATTCAGTTAAGTATAAAAGAGGGGACAAAAAAGGGATAATAGAAAGTGGGAAAATTAGAAACGGGGAGGGAAATGTTTGGAAGCAGGAAGTTTGAACAAAGGGCCATTGCTGCTAAAGCATCATTCTCTAGTCCAATATTATATGCACCCACCCATTTTGTGTGTTTGATTTACTAGCACAGTTGGTATACCTTTTTGAATATTGTACTACAACCCCCTCTGTTGTGGCATATAAGAACTCATCTTCTTGTTCAACCAATCTGTTTCTTTCAATGTAGCAATGTCGAACATATAGTGGACATGAAGGTAATTTAGTATGCAGAAAGACATGTAAAAGAAACAAATAGAGTTCTATTTATTTCAATGCAGCAACAAAAAGAATACAATTCACATGAGAATAAGTTACTATGTAGAAAGATACGTAGTATCTACATACAGTAAAATAGGTGCAAAGCAATAGATCAAGTAGAACAAATATACAGAGAATAAATGAAATACTAAACACTGGAATATAAAATAAGAGTATAGGAATGCACCTTTGTAACTCCTCCTCTACATTCGTGGCAAAGATTCCATCATATTCTCCATCCACTCTGTTTGTTTAAATGTAGCAATGCAGAAAAGTATAATAGACATGAAGGAAGTTGGTATGCAAGAAGAAATGTAAAAAAAATCATCAGAGTTCCATTTATTTCAATGTAGCGGCACAGAAAATACAAAGGGCATGAAGAAAAGTTATTTTGTAGGAAGATACACAATATATACATACAATAAACTAGGCGAACACATATACAGACAATAATCGAAATACAGAACAATGAAATATGAAATAAAAATACAAACATATACCTTTGTATATCATCTTCCACACCTGCAGTAAAGACTCCTTTGTTTTCTCCAGCTATTATGTTTGTTTCAATGTGGGAACACACAAAATACAATGAACATGAATGGAAGTTGGTATGCAGGGGAGAACAAGTAATATGTACATACACTAAATGAGAATCAACCAATAGAATAAAATATAGTTAGAAACATGAACCTTTTCTTTTCTCCATCCATGGTTGTAATTATATAAAGTTTTTCTTGTCCACAATATATTACAAGCCAAAAAATATTAAGAAATTGCATGGCCATAGATGAATGATTTTGGTTTTCTACAACAAAGTATGGATATATTCTTTGAGACACGAAAATATAATTTTGTAGTATCTTTGGTGTACATCTCATATTTCAAGTATAAAACAAATTATATCGTGGGCACACAAGCTGTGTACATGACAAAGAGGTTGTATTGTGATATGGGCACATTTCACCATATATGGTTAATAAGTGTGTTTTGCACATGTTTTATCTTAACAAAAAAACAATGGACATTGTAATTGCACATGTAGTTGTACAATTATTTGTTATGCCACTATTTTAATGGTTTCGTACAATTATTTTTTATGCCACTGCATTGTAATTGCACATGTAGTTGTACACAAAAGTATCCTAGAATGATAATGGTTTAGTCCAAATGAAAATGGTGTGATGCATTTGAGAACACATTCATTTTACTAGCAATGTTGCACGCCAAAAAGCATAGAAACTGAATACTGCAATTTGCAATCTACGGAACACCACTCTTGCCAGCACCATCTAAAAATCCTTTTCCTCTACAAGAAAATTTTGCAAATACACGTTGGTATGGTCTAGAGCCAAGAAAACGAATTGGAGAAAAATTTAATAGTAGGATAGGAAGGCACGGGACAGGGGCCATATCTCGACTTCACAAGACACGAAAAATGAAAAAACCGTAGGTCCACTTGCGGGTGCAGGACCTGAAAACCACAAAGTGAAAAAAAAAATAGCTCCAACTGTCGATGCAGGACCCCAACCCTGCAAAGCTGAATCAAACAAAAGAAAACAACAAGCAACAAACCAGGGAGCAATCACAAACAAGACCAACTGCATCCCATGACCTCAAACTCACAAGCTTGAGCTAAACAACAACAAGCAACAACAGACGAACTAACGAACCAACGAAAAAGTAAAAACCCCTGAACCAGTAAGCAACATATGTATCTCCAATGATTACCAAACTGCAGCCCAAATA
Source organism: Picea sitchensis (assembly GCA_010110895.2). Lineage (NCBI taxonomy): Eukaryota > Viridiplantae > Streptophyta > Pinopsida > Pinales > Pinaceae > Picea > Picea sitchensis. Next base: position 74,508 of record SNQJ01S0008007.1, on the reverse strand, counting down.
TAGAAGGAAACGAAAACATATGACGACCATGCGAGTAGAAATAATCAAACATTCTTACTTGCAAACTGCAAACAATGAACATCAAAGAACGAATAGAAATGAAATTATGGCATCAAAACATACTCTGAAATGATGAATGACAGAAGCACAGGTCGAATTGTGGGTGCAACAACTGGACCTCGCAAAGTAAAAAAAAAACAACTCTAACTACACATGTAGGACCGCAACCCTACAAAGTTGAAGTAAACAAAAGAAAGTGATGTAAGAACGAACAAGTCCAACCCCAGGCAGATGTCCTCAACCTTGCAAAGTTGAACCAAACAACAACAACAAGTAACCGACGAACAAGCGAACAAGAAGCACCCACCGAACCAGTAAGTAATGTATGTATCTTCAACGATGACCAAATTGCATTCAAAGCATACAAGAAATATGAAACATACAATGGCTATGCAACTGGTGGTGGACAACAATATTGTTCAAATTCAGTGCAACATTGTATTGAAAAATTTGAGGAAAAATGTACTCTAAGAATCCTATCCAGGTGAATATTTAAGGCTGTCACGATGTTTAAGGCCCTCACGATATGCAATCATTTAAGTTGTCAGATCTGTTTCAAGACCTCGTGCTATGTAAATATTTAAATTGTCAGGCCTATTCAAGCACGTTAAAATATGTGCCAATGCTCTAAACCTTCGATATGTAAATATTTCAATACAAATAGAAATAATAATAAAAAGACATATTAATATGAAGTCAACTAATTATCTAATTATCGATCATTATAGTCCCTCTACACCTTTGGTAGGGACTAACAATAAAAAAACATCGTCGATGCTCATAACTTTCGTTATGTAAACATTTCAGAAAAAATGTAATAAAAATTAAAAAAGAGCATCGAAGCTCAAAACTTTGGATATCTAAACATTTACAACATTGGGAACAATGAAGCTGACAATAAGACCTCCAATATATTCTCCAATGAGACAGTGACATATACGATGTTTTTCATTATATAAAAAATAATGTTTTTACTTCTATAGTAAGGACATATTAATATGAAGTCAACGAATTATATCCCTCTACGCTTTCGGCAGGGACTAATAATGATTTCATCAATCATTCAAGACACCTCGCGTTGTAGAAGATACAACAACTTCCTGTTGACTTGATTATACCCGAAGACAATGATAAAAAGAACTTTTGGAACAATTAATGGACTCTCGTCGCCTTCTTATGAATTATGTCCCACTCAAAATGGGTTGACAACGCCCAACAAACTCACGCGTCTAGACAGGACCTGGACCGACCGAGTACAAGCAAGGTTAGGTTTACACCTTACGATATGATTAGGGCTGAGAAGATAAGTTGAATGACATTTTAAGCACACGAAGATTAAACCTAATAAAGTCGAAGGTCTGGCCATGCCAACCATAAAATCCATGGACGAGAAGGAGCACGGCTGGACGATCTAACACATGGAAATCAGAGATATAAAAACAAAAAAAATGATTCTTGGCCAGTCATATCCTTGGTATAGGTTTTGGATCATTCCAAGGATTGTTACTTTATAGTGGTGTGTCCTTAAATACCTGAAAACTCCACTGGTATGCGCCTCCAAAATGCCAATCAACATGCCCCCTTTTCTAAAATAAGATAGGACGGTTCCATTATTGGTACGTCGGTTGGTTGAAAGAGCATTACAAGTGTCGAGGGAAACAACGCCAATGCTATCCGGATGCCAAGCAATAAATATTTAGCAATTGTGTTTATCCGATCGCTAAAACCCTCTCCATGTGAACACACGCTGTCAAAAGTTAGATCTGGTAACCAACTTCGTGTTATGGTTGAGATTGCAAAGTTTAGGCTGTATGAGGTGGATCACACTCCAAAAGAGCTACTTTCCTTGCTCGGTGAAATCTCATCATGCCATATACCATCAGTTAGGAATAACTGTAAGCAACTCCTCCAATCACACACTGACGACTTTAAAAGGGAGTGTTCTGAACTGCATGCTCTGAACACTGAACATTAACCCTAGCGATGAGGTCGGCACATTTAACATAAGCGATGTGCTAGGAGCACTTAACATCAAGTCCACCGACCTGCTCGGAGAACTTAACATAAGTTCATCGATGTGCACTCAGACCACTTAATAGTAACTCCAACGCTTAACGTGATGGGCACAAGTTTCAAGGTTTTCTTTGGTTGTGGTTTTAGATATGGAAACATCAATAGTGGAGAGGAGCGTGCCCACGACACCCTCCATGTTGTCTAAGGCATGTGCAAGTATAGTGGAGAAGCGCGTGGCCACCACCATTCTTTTTTACCAATGTGAGTCCACCTTTAAGGGGGAGAAAGGGGGCCTAAACCCTCCCTTTGTTTTAAATATTTCAATTATTATTTTAATTAATTACCCTTTTTAAAGAAAACGTTATATCTTTTTACCCAAACTCTAATGAGAACCCGTTGACCCTATTTTATGATGAAAGCATTGTGTGATAATTTGGTCTAACTTAGCATGTTGCATGACAATGATACATAGATGAAACCTATACTCAGATTTGCAATGACCAATTTGCCAAAGAGATTAAGAGAATGCGCACTGACACGATAACTCGATGAAGTTCATAAATTAGAATCCATCTTACCCTAAAGAAGTTCATAACTCAGACTATGATTCAAATCGGAAGAGTTCATTCAAACTCCTATGATGCAAACTCATGGAGTTCCCATCAACTCTAATGATGCAAATCGAAGGAGTTCCCATCAACTTCTACGATGAAAATCGAAGGAGTTCCCATGAACTCCTCTAATGCACAACAGAGGCCTTCCCACTAAATCCTCCAATGAAAATCAAAGGATTTCCCATTAACTCCTCCAATGAACATCGTAGGAGTTCTCGATGCAAAGAGGAGGAGTTCCCATCAACTCCTCTAAAACCTAAAAAACTATATTTCATAAATCACCCATAACATTTGACTCGTACATCCATTTTGTGCATTATTTATACCGTTGGAAAGGTATTTCCAAGATATACAACTTTCTATTTATAGCATGTAAAAAATTCCTAACCTATTTCGTTAATTTTCCAATATGAATATCTAGTACTTTGTTTGCAGCCCCAGAGAACGCAATGCCTCAACCATGAGCAGATTAACCACAAATCAGATGCATAGAACTTTACATGATATTTCAATTAATCAATAAATCATTTATTTGAATTGAGATGATTAGTCTTGATAATTTATTTGTATATTACTCTCATCTATTATATGTTGAATGGTTACAGGTACCGAGCAGAGGAGGGTGGTGCTAAGAGCCCTCGGGATGCAATCTACAACCAAGGATGACGATGGAGAAATAATGATAGATGTAGAAGTGATAAAGGAGCAACAAGGGAAATCCAACACAAATAGTTGAAGGAGGGATCAAATCGACATGATGGGTGAGTTTTAGATTTGGATAATGAAGATGTTGCCATGTCCAG
>SNQJ01S0008007.1:22251-60812 GCA_010110895.2 Picea sitchensis | reverse complement strand
TGCGAGCAAGTGTCCTCATAGAATAAGTTTGGTAAGTGCGCCAGAGCGGGATGTTACATATTATACATTTATCTTTGTCTTAGGTATAGGAAGAACCTAAGGAAACTCAACTCCTGTAGGGCTCAAAATCCCTACAACAGATTGGCGACCATACTAGGGAACTCCTTTTATGTGCTTTCTTCCTTCTTTATGTGTTTTATTTCTATGATATTCATGCACTTAAATGTCCTGATTTGATTACCAATATTTGTTGTACTCTTTCCCGAGTCGAGTTGAAGAAAAATCCACTTTGTATCTGATATATGTCATCCATATCTAGCATATTTTCATTTCTTTGTTTTGGTCACACTTTTCCAATGTTCACAGAGTAAACCAAGACCTTTTGGTCTCCCTTTTCCTTCCTTCGGGGAGCGACCATCTCTTCTCCTAATCCTACCAGGTGCGACCACACCTTCTGGTCTCCCTATTTCTCTCACTAGGGAGAGACAAGGTCACTCTATCTCCCTTTGTAGGGAGTGACCATCCTCTTGAAAACCTTGTTTGAAGATTTATCCTTTAAAAAACTTACCAAGGTCCAATTCCATTGATCTCCTTCAACACTCTAGACCTTCCTTAGGCCTGTCTCACTGATTTTGCTTCAAATCGTTTTGAAATTTATCAAATTTATCTTCTCCTTTTTGTCATCTTATGTGATTGATGTGTACAATTACAATCATCTATTCTAATCCCTTGAATTAAGTAGAAATCTCTTGACATTTGTTTGAGAATATTCTTTCACAAAATCTAATATTTTATTCTGCAAGTCTCATTTTCACTAGTTTGAGTGTTTGTTGTTTCCCAAAATTTTGGAGAACTCTTCAAACTATTATCTAGACTTGAAATTTTTACTGTCATTAAATTTTTCATGTTTTTTTATTTCTTCCAACTTTTGCATTCATTACAGAACACTGTTGATTGAAAGTAAAAGTTTAAAGAATTTTTTTTTTTCAATTTTCATATAGTTTGAAAAAGAAAAAAACACAACATTAAGAGTGCTTTAGAACATGGTTGAACCAATTTGTGTTTGGTTAAGAATTTTGAAAATCATTCGATAAGTTTGGTTGGAAAATTGTCATTTTTTTCATTTGAAAGAATAAAAGTGAATTGATTTGCATTAGGTTGTTTTGTTACAAAAGAAGTGAAAATAAAAGTACTCTTCTCCCTCCCAACAATAGGATTCATTGAAAAAGAATTTTTGAAATTTCATTCTTTTGCATCTATTTGGAGTCTAGTCCTTTCACATCATAAGTTTCACTTCCACCCAACCCTTTCAGTAACAAACATATTTACAAACAAACACGCATTAATAAAATTTACTAGACTCTTATTTTCTAAGAACAACAACAATAGTCTAGGTTTAGGGTCTTTGGACTACCACAAGTGAGTAAACTATCCAAGACCACAAAATAAAACCATAGAACACTAAATAGTTATTAAATCCAACCATCTTATAGGCATAGACGGGAATCCCCTCTCACACAAGGGCTATACACAAGGTTACGTATGGGTGATCAACGAATATTACCCCTTTGAGGATTAGCCAAACATACTGGAACAATAGTATATTGGGGGTTCTTATTGAGAATCGATTGTCTTCATTTGGTCTCAAAACTTTATGAATCTTGAATCCATTCAGGGTCCTCTGAAGCTTTTTCTGGTCCTCTTGTTCTCATTCATCTTGGAGAATTTTGGACTCGATTTCCTACCCATACTATCGGAGATGACTGTTGAATTTACCCACCCAGAGGCTGAATGCAAGTTGGTGACCTTACTTTACATAATATTTAGGGTTTTTACACAAGATGACGACGAAGGGGAGTCTTTTTTGTACCTGGGTCGGACGTTGGTCAAACTCACTCGGGCTCCTTGGAGGGAAACCCACAAATAGACCATTGAGGATCTTACACCAAGGTGTAAGTTCGTTAAGCAGGTCGCCATTGTAACTAATCCACCTGATCACCCCAACCCCTTCTCATGTGTTCCCGCGATGTTGGATTTCATCACCAACTAATGAGCTCATTGTGAGAAGTTTTGGTTTGTTTGGTTGATTCCTATATTTATAAGAACATGTTGTGTATTTCCTTTAGTTGGATTTAGGAGTGTCATTGTCCTCATTCAATCATGGTCAACCAACACTTTCATAGGTCTCATAGGATGCAAGGTTTTCCTCATTTACATTACGAAACCTTTCCTCCTAACTCACCTCAATACCATCCTTGAGAAGAAATCCATGAGGAAAACCACTATGAATATGGAAGTATTATTAATCCTTTAATCAAACACCTAGAGGGAACCAATTTGCAAGAGGGATTTTTCCCTCCTATCAATCAACCCTTGACTGAACCTCTTGTTCCTATCCTCATATGGATAAACTCTTCTAAAGAACCTAAAAATGATAATTATTACCCTCACCTACCACTTGTACCATGAAAAAAAAATTTGAACATGGAATCCCAATGACCCCACCCATTAGAATATTTCACCACACTGCCACGTGGTTTTGGCTCATCTAATCCTACCTACACTCCTGAACGACCCTTTGGCCATGACATTTTCAATCAGTTAGATACAACTATTGACTCAGCTTTTAAAATATTGCATCCAGATCCTTCACATGCCTCTTCACACACTCCTCATCCCCCCACATATGGTATATCCCATATGTTTCAAACTTCTTTCCCTCATCCCTCCCCTTTCTACTCTACATTACAATAGAATGAACTGAACGTGATCTCGACCCAAGGATAGACATTAATATCTATATCAAAAGTTGTCCCAACCATCTTATCACCACCCTCAAGAACCCAGCCTTTTACACACCCCATTGGGGGGAAACCTCTATTTAGCCCACTATTCTTAGGAGGTGATCCCAAAATTTTGGGACAACAACCTTGGATGGGAGAATTTCGTCCCTAGGGGAGTCAAATAATGGGTTTAGGACAACACACATCTACGATCCAAACTTTCACTAGGAGCCAAACCCTATACTCAGGGAAAATATCTGGTCAACATTGAGTCAGGGGAAACCCTCGACTTCCATATCATTTTCAATAGGGGAATTCCCTCCTATTGGAAACTAACCTTTATTCGACTAGGGAAAACCACCCACTATGGGGAAACCCCCCACAGGGACATACTCTCTCTAGGAGAAACAACCAAGTGGGTGGAAACCCACAGATATCGGACAACAAACAATGAGGGGCTAAACTATTCCTTCGACCATCATCCTACTATCAGGCCACCCTTACCCAGGAATATAAAATATTGTATGGAACCAACATAATCAATACGTCAACCCTGCAATTCTAACCCAACCATGAGGAGGACCACCCTATTGCGGAGAACCACCCTGGGACCACCCTATGGTGTCAGACCTCTTAGAGGAGGACCCCCTTTGGGACCACCCTATGGTGTCAGACTCCTAGAGGAGGACCCCCTGGGGGACCACCATATGGTGGCAAACCTCCTAGAGGACACCCCTATGGAGGCAAACCACCCTATGGTGGACGACCCCCTGTAGGCCCCCATGAAGGACCACCCTATGATAGAGGACCTCCTTGAGAACCCCCTGGAGGACCACCTTATGGTGGTGGACCTTTTAGGGGACCACCCTATGGTGGAGGACCTCCTGGAGGACCCCCTGGGGGGCCACCTTATGGCAGAAGACCTATTGGAGGACCACCCTATGGAGGTGGACCTCCGAAAAAACCACCTCATAGAGGAGGACCATATCACCAACCTCCACAAATCAACAAACAACTCTCGTTCTTGGCCACTTTAGATTTTTCAGATATTTTGTGGTTGACTAATGACCCCATATGTCATTCCCTCTTTTGGCCCCACATTCCTGCAAAAATTCCATAAAAAATTCTGAAATTCGATAGAAAACATATAGAAGATATGAATAATCACGTGATGATATTCCATTTATGGTGTTCTTCAAACTCCTTGATGAATGACTTTATTCAATTACAACTTTTCTAGTGAACCCTTGTAGGATCGACAACTAAATGGTATATAGAATTGTTGCACAACTCCTTTGATGACTTTAATTCCCTTGCCATGGAAATTTTTATACACTTTCAATCACCTATCTAATATGAGACTGTAACTGAGATCTTAACCTCATTATGCCAATCATTGTCCACCCATATTTCATATGAAATTAATAAAAACCATGATCCTGGACCAATTATTAGTTGATTGGTACACAAAGTCCCTTTTTCCACCTATAGCTTGAGATGTCACCATGGGAGGCATCCTTACCGAGAAACAATCCATCTTTCAATTCTAGTATTTATACTTGTTATACTCTCAATCTAGCATTTTAGACGACCTGATTCCCAATGCTCCTCGACCATCAAATGATAAAACCCAACCTACACCTCGACCCCATGCCAATGATATGATCGGTCTTGTTTCCATAGATACAACTAGTCATAGGATTGAGAAACATAGCCAATTGTCTAAATCTACCAATATTATCTCATTTTTCCATACAAGCACTCTAATTAAGCCACCTTCCCAAGATTTTGAGGTTAATATGGTACAATTGATCGTGCCAAAAAACCCAAAACAATTTGGAGGAGAAAAGAAGGGTAATAATAATAATAAAAATAAAAACTCTTTTGAGAAGTTAGGGCCTAAAACCCAAGAAAATGATACTGAGGGAAAGAGAAAGAGAAAGGATAAATATCCCTATATGATTTATAAAGAGGATCATTTCACTAAAGATTGTCCTCATCTTGTTGAAATTCATCAATATATTGAGCTAGGAAGATCCCCGTCTACACTTGCAGTTTTAAAAAATCCTTTCCCACCCAAGCAAGAACAACTTTTCATGATAACACAAGAACCCCCACTAGGGGAAACCTCGAGTCCCCATCAATAAATATATTGATGATTAAACTTGTCGCCATATCTACTAGAGCCAATAATTACAATTCTACAGAAAATGATTCTTTACCCAAGGATCCCCATTCAACTAGCCCATGTAATGGCCTTGTCACACTTGAGAAACCATTTCTCGAACCTTCCATGCACCCTCCAAATGGAGTACTTCATCAAACTACACATAATACCAACACTGAGGCAACCCAACACTATAATATAGTAGAATATATTTCCCAAGCCCCGTGTTCCATGTCGATGCTTGAAGTACTACAGTCCTATCCTACACAACATAAATACTTATTATCATCCATCAGTGCAATTGGCCCTTCAAAATCCAATGTTATTTCCTTCGACATGAATTGAAATGAATCTTGCCTATCACATCAATTGGCATTATAAATCATTTATCAATCTCTCAATAAATAAAAATTTCGAACAATGCTCAATGAAGGAACTTCAACATGCATCATATCATTGACATGTTGGAAAGCTCTTGGTTCTCCCCAACTTACCACCTCTGAAACCATCCTTAATTATTTTGACGAACATTTTTCAAACCCCACGGAATTCTCCCCTCATTACTAGATGAACTTTTCAAAAAAACTATTTTGGTAGAAGTCGAGGTGATCGAAACCACACTCGACTATAATTTTCTTTTAAGTCACACATGGTTCTACACCATGAAGGTTGTTTCGGCTAGCATTTTTTGGCTTATCAAATTTCCCCACCAAGGAAATATCGTCACTATCAACCAACTAGACTTTTTCACACCAGACATGCAAATCAATCCTAATATGAATGTCCCTTTCGTTAGAGTGTCTTCTTTGTGATGCGAAATCATCAGAGTAGGCATTTATCCCTATTTAATGCGGAATTTTCCTCTTAACCCACCAGAAATCACCCCAACAGTCTCCATTAATATGATCTCTGTGGTTACCAGTAAACCCATTTTTTACAATGCCCCTGGGTAATCCCTCACCCATCAGAAATAAAATCTTATGGAGACACCATGCCACTATCACCAATGGATTTGGCATATTCAGTGATACAATCCATAAGAGAATCTACCGATTTTCATTCTAGTCTCCTACTGGATGAGGAACTAGATCAATTTTCCTCTCCCTATTCGGTTAACCACACTTCAATGTCACATGACTTTCTCAACATCATCCTCCCTTTAGATGAAGCCATTATGGAATGATCCAAAAAAATATTTTAAAGACTATGGTTGAGTCTTAAAAACATGATTTCATAACCATTTATGAATTTGATGAAAGAGGAAGAATTAATGAAGAAACATGGCATCCATATAAAATATATATATATGGAAATAAGCACAAGCATCAACAAACCATAACATCAAAAGTTGTTAACGGATTTCGGCAATATCAACTATGTCTCTGGGCCTTTGTCTCAGTGGGTGAGGCTTTCTTATCTCTCTTCAAAGCTTCAAAATTACATCATAAAAGTGCCAAATGGATTACAAATTGATCTATCTATGTTCTTCTAGATCTCAAGAACCCATCAGAACTATTGGCACTGAAAATTGATGAACGAAGCTCCCAGAAATAGCCTGCAAAGATTCTCTCCTCAATGGCTTCCCTGCATAAAAAAGGCTTTGGCTTTTCAATTCTTCAGAATTTTCCTATTCTGAACCTCCTTCAAGGATGCCAATAACCTTTGGTTTATATAGGATTGAAGTGGGCAACAAACTCCCAACTTCCCCCAAAGATATCGCCTCAAGAAGGGCTCAAGATCCTCCAAAAATGGCCAAAATCTCCAAATATCAGGCTAAAAAACAATTAAAATCATAATATAATGTTTTAAAACCAAATTTTAGCTAAAATAAGGGTTAAACCCCCTCTGTCGGGGCTCATGGTCATATGGTTGCCCTCCATGTGGCCCTGGCTTGGTGCTAGCGCGTTGGTCCTTAGCCCCCCGAGCTCGGGCCCCAGTCATGTGGCTTAGCCATATGGTCACCACCCTAGTCACCCACGTGCTTAAATGGATATAGCCCCCTAGTCATAGACTTTTTTTATGGGCCTTGGTTGGTAGGCTAGCCAGACCGACTAGGCGATAACCCCATATATGCACGCTAACAGTGGAAAGTTTGGGTCTTATGGAACAGTCACATGGAACAACATTGGGCTAAAATCAAACTGGTATTTGTGTGCACCAATGTATAAGGTATGGTCATATAGGTAACAGTTGTATGTGTTTGCGTCGGGGCCCGAGGCTAGGCCCCAACCCTTAACTCCACTCGAATACAACCATTTCACATTCAAATATAATGTTTGGCCCATAGTAATTAAGTACCAATGTGGGCAAGCTGGAAGCTCGGCCCTGCCAAAATGCTCTCGCCCAAATCAAAGGTCACAGGTTCGACTTCGACGCATTCCATAACAATTTTTCCAATATAACCAACCAATGATGGGGTGCCACGTGGTAGCCCATGACTGGGCCACATGGCACCATTACATTTGCCCACATATATGCCATGTGTCAAGCATTGATTCGACCACTTGTCTCCCTAATCATCCTGCCAATGTAACTACCACATCATTGTTCAGCCTTATGGACTGTACGGTCAACTGCCACATCAACACTGTAGGAACTATACAGTTAGCAAAAATTTTGCCTATTTGGAAAAACAAACAGATCGTGATATCTTTCGCATACGTTTTTTGTTGGATCCCGTTAAAGTTGTGTCAGGTTCGTAATGATGAGGCCTACACACATGTACATTTTTAATAGATTATGATAACTTTGAATTTTAGGCCTTCCTGGACCTATTTTGTGTTATGGGATCCATTTTTGGATCAATCCTTCCCACTAAGACCTTTTGGTCCTCCAAAAGGTTACAAAATTGACCTTACCGATTACATACTCATAAGGATAAAAAAAAACACTATGTTGTACAAAATGATGTTATAACAGGTCATCATTACAACATGTGTGATTACATTAATGGAAGCAAAATATAATGAAGATGTGACATCCACTTCTGGCAAAACCAAGTGAATGGTTTCTTTCCTTCATGTTATTTCTCTTGCCTCGCTGGTACTTCCTCTTCATTTGTGAGTACATGCACAATCGTTTTGTCCTTCTTTGGACGAAGCTCCAGATTAAGCTTCCAAGATTTAGCCTTTTGATGTCTACCCTTGTTGCAATAAGTGTAGTGGTTTTTCGACATCCAAACTTGCTTTCCCTTCTCTTTCTTCTGTTGTTGAGTTGAGTCTTTATGTCGTGTCTCCTTCTTGTTCAACATAAATTTCATGTACAAAGATTGCCTCTTCCAACAATTGGCCACAAAATACTTGGGTGAATGAAAAAACATACATAGATACATCTTCCATAACTTTTGGATTACATGATTATGATTTTTATAATCAAAAAACGATTTTGAACAACCATGACCATTATACCTTTCTTGTTGATCTTCACTTTTCTTTGGAAATGACTTGAATTCACTATCACCCTCATAGAGTGATCCACCATCATCTTTCGTGAATTGTTCCCACAATGACTTAAGATGGTCATTTGAAGCATCACATGCTTCCAATGTTTTGGAGCATTCTCCAATGTCCTCTTTTCCATATCCCAATCCTAAATAAAGGGGTCTTTCCACAAACTCTATGGGATTAACGATACTTTGTCCCTTATTTCCAAGGCCCTTTCCTTGATAACCCATATTGGTTACCAATTTCAAAGCTATACCTCTTATATGTTTTTCAAATGCATCAAAAGAACTATCTTGATGGTAACAATGCGAAATTGATGAATCACTTCCACTGCATACCTCATAGATGATTTATGAATTGGGTGTAGAAGGAAATTCCTTCAATTATTTTTCGCTTTTGTCATTCTTTGAAGACTTCCCTTGAACCGATATCTTTTGTTCCAAGTAATCTTCATACAACACTTTCACCATCTCTACCATGGCAAATAGAGTATTTCGAAAATCCTTCTCATCTTGCAAAAGTTCCTCTTTAGAATCCATTTTCATGGTAATCATGCAAACTCAAAAACCAACCGTCAACTAGCTCTGATACCACTTGATCCGAAAAGATTTTTTAAAGACTATCATTGAGTTTTAAAAACATGAGTTCATAACCATTTAGGAATTTGATGAAAGAGGAAGAATTAATGAATAAACATGGTAGCCATATAAAATATACAGATATGGAAATAAGCACAACAATTAGCAAACCATAACAATAAAACTTGTTAAGAGAGTACGACAATCTCGCCTACGTCTCCGGGCCTTTGTCTCTGTGGGTGAGGCTTTCTTATTTCTATTAAAAGATTCAAAAGTACATCATAAAAGTTCTAGATGTATTACAAAGTGATATGGTTGTGTTCTTCTAGATCTTAAAAACCCATCACAACTGACGGTACTAAAAACGGATGAACGAAGCTCCCAGAAATGGCCTGCAAAGATTCTCTCCTCAATGTCTTCCCTGTAAAAAAATGGCTTTGGCTTTTCAATTCTTCATAATTTTCCTATTTTGAACCTCCTTCAAGGCTTCCATTAACCTCTGGTTTATATAGGATTGAATTTGGAAACAAACTCCCAACTTCCCCCCAAGATATGGCCTCAAAAAGGGCTCTAGATCCTTAAAAAATGGCCAAAATCTCTGAATATTAGGCTAAAAATCAATTAAAATGATAATATAATGTTTTGAAACCCAATTTTGGCTAAAATAAGGGCATAACCCCCTCTTTCTGGGCTCCTAGTCATATGGGCGCCCTCCATGTGGCACTAGTCTAGTGCTAGCACACTGGTGGTTAGCCCCCCAAGCTTGGGCCCTGGTCATGTGGCTTGGCAATATGGACGCCACCCTAGTCACCCACGTGCTTAGACGGTCATATCCCCCTGGTCATAGCCTTTGGTTACGCGCCTTGGTTGGTGAGCTAGTCCGATCGACTAGGTGCTAACCCCATATATCCGTGCTAACAGTGGAAAGTCTGGGTCTTATGGAACATTCACATGGAATAGTGTCGAGCTAAACTCCAACTGGTATCTATGCACACCAATGTAAAAGGTATGGTAACATCGGTAATGGTTGTATGTGTCTATGTGGGGCTGGGGCTAGGCCTCATCCCTTAACTCTACCCGAATACAACCATCTCACATTCAAATATAACTTTTGTACCATAGTAATTAAGTACCAATGTGGGTGGGCTGGTAGGCTGGCCCTGCCAAAATGCTCCTGCCTGGAGTAGAGGTCACGGGTTCGACTCCAACACATTCCATAACAATTTTTCCAATATAACCAACTAATGACAGGGTGCCACGTCGCAGCCCATGACTGGGCCATGTGGCACCATTACATTTTCCCACATATATGCCACATGTCAAGCTCTGATTCGACCACCTGTCTTCCCATTCATCCTACCAATGTACCTGCCACGTCACTATATGACCGTATGGACTATACCATCAGCTGCCATGTCAACACTGTACGGATTGTATGGACTGTACAATCATCAAAACATTTGCTTACCTGGAAAAATAAACAGATCACAATATCTTTCGCATACAGTATCTGTTTGCGCCTGTTCAAGTTGTGTCAGGTTCATAATGACGAGGCCTACACATGTGTACATTTTGAAGCAATTCTAAGAAATTTTATTTCTAGGCCTTCCTAGACCCATTTTTGGTTTTGGGATCCATTTTTGGATCAATCCTCCCCACTAAGACCTTTTGGTCCTCCAAAAGGTTAAAAAATTGACCTTACTGATTACATACTCATAAGGACAAAACAAAACACTATGTTGTACAAAATGATGTTATAACAGGTCATCATTACAACATGTGTGATTACATTAATGGAAGAAAAATACATTGAAGATGTGACATCCACTTCTGGAAAAACCAAGTGAATGGTTTCTTTCCTTCATTTTATTTCTCTTGCTTTGCTGGTACTTCCTCTTCATTTGTGAGTACATGCACAATCTTTTTGTCCTTCTTTGGACGAAGCTCTAGATTAAGCTTCCAACATTTATCCTTTTCATTTCCACCCTTGTTGCAATAAGTGCAGTGGTTTTTCGACATCCAAACTTGTTTTCCCTTCTCTTTCTTCCGTTGTGGAGTTGATTCCTTATGTCGTATCTCCTTCTTGGTTGACATAAATTTCATGTACAAATATTGTCTCTTCCAACACTTAGCCAGACAATGCTTGGGTGAATGACAAAACGTACATGGATTTATATTCCACAAGTTTTGGATTACATGATTATGGTTTTTATAATCAAAATTAGATTTTGAACAACCATGATGATTATGCCTTTATTGTTGATCTTCACTTTTCTTTGGAGATGACTTGCATTCACTATCACCATCATAGAGTGATACATCATCACCTTTCGTGAATTGTTCCCGAAATGACTTAAGATGGTCATTTGAAGCATCACATGCTTCCAATGTTTTGGAACATTCTCTAATCTCCTCTTCTCCATATCCCAATCCTAAATAACAAGGTCTTTCCACAACCTCTATGGGATTAACGATACCTTAGCCCTTATATCCAAGGCCCTTTCCTTCATAACCCATCTTTGTTAGCAATTTCAAACCTATACCTCTTGCATGTTTTTCAAATGCACCAAAAGAACTATCTTGATTGGAACAATGCAAAATTGATGAATGAATTCCACTACATACCTCGGAGATGATTTCTGAATTGGGTGTAGAAGGAAATTCATTCAATTCTTCTTCGCTTTTGTTGTTATTTGAAGATTTCCCTTGAACCGATCTCTTTTGTTGCAAGTAATATTCATACAACACTTTCACCATCTCTTCCATGGAAAAGGGAGTATTTCTAGAATCCTTCTCATCTTGAGAAAGTCCCTCTTTAGATGTCATTTCCCTACTAATCATGCAATCTGAAAAAATAATCGTCAACTAGATTTGATACCACTTGATCCAAAAATATATTTTAAAGACTATGGTTGAGTTTTAAAAACATGAGATCATAACCATTTAGGAATTTGATGAAAGAGGAAGAATTAATGAAGAAACATCGCAGCCATATAAAATATACAGATTTGGAAATAAGCACAAGAATCAGCAAACCATAACAACAAAAGTTGTTAACGGAGTTCGGCAATCTCACCTACGTCTATGGGCCTTTGTCTTCATGGGTGAGGATTTATTATTTCTATTCAAATATTCAAAAGTACATCATAAAAGTTCCAAATGGATTACAAACTGATATGGTTGTGTTCTTCTAGATCTCAAGAACCCATCATAATTGACGGCACTAAAAATGGATGAACGATGCTACCAGAAATGGCTCCCAAAGATGCTCTCCTCAATGGCTTCCCTACATAAAAATGGCTTTGGCTTTTCAATTATTCATCATTTTCTTGTTTTTAACCTCCTTCAAGGCTGCAAAGAACCTTCGGTTTATATATTCTTGAAGTTGGCAACAAACTCCCAACTTGCCCCTAAGATCTGTCCTAAAAAATGGCTCCAAATCCTTCAAAAATGGCCAAAATCTCCCAATATGATGATAAAAATCAATTAAAATCATAATATAATGTTTTAAAACCCACTTTTGGCTAAAATAAGGGTGCAACCCCCTTTGTCTAGGCTCTTGGTCATATGGCACCCTCCATGTCGCCCTGGTCTGGTGCTAGAGAATTGGTCCTTAACCCCCCGAGCTCGGGCCCTGGTCATGTGGCTTGGTCATATGGCCGCCACCCTAGTCACCCACGCACTTAAAATATTACAGCCCCCTGGTTGTAGCCTTTGGTTACGTGCCTTAGTAAGCGGGCTAGCCCGACCGATTGAGCACTAACCCCATATATCCACGCTAAGAGTGGAAAGTATGGGTCTTATGGAACGATCACATTGAATATTGTTGGGAAAAACTCCAAATCATATTTGTGCACACAAACGTACAAGGTATGGTCATATCGGGAACATTTGTAAGTGTTTACGTCAGAGGCTAGGGCTAGGCCCCAACCCTTAACTCCACCCGAATACAACCATTTCACATTCAAATATAACTTTTGGCCCATAGTAATTAAGTACCAATGTGGGTGGGTTGGTAGCTCGACCCCTCCAAAACACTCTGTCTTGTACCGAAGGTCACAGGTTCGACTCCGACATGCTCCATAACAACTCTTCCAATATAACCAACCAATGAAAAGGTGCTACGTGGCAGCCCATGACGGGTCCATGTGGCACCATTACATTCGCCCACATATATGCCACATATCAATCATTGATTCAATCACCTGTTTGCCCATTCAGACATCCAATGTACCTGCCATGTCACTGTATGGTCGTATGGATTGTATGGTCAGCTTCCACGTCATCACTGTATGGACTGTACAGTCAGCAATTTTTTTGCATGTTTGGCCAAATGAGAAGATCATAATATCTTTCTCATATGATGCTCATTTGAGCCCGTTTGAGTTGCATTGGGTTTGTAACACCGAGGCCTACCCACACGTAAGTTTTGAGGCGATTCTGAGCACTTTTATTTTTAGTCCTTCCTGGACCCATTTTTGGTTCCGAGATCCATTTTTGGATCATGGAATTCATGAATTTGAAAGATAAACCTTGGGAATATTCTCACCACCGATGCTCCTTCCTTCCCTTTCGAGAGAATAAATAAACCGAAATGCAAACCCTCATTTTGACTAATATTTGAGATCCATCCCTCTTATTTTCTACATCATATCCAATTATGTTTGAAGGAAATTTGGGAAACATTTCCAAAACCATTTCGATTGATATTTAAGTTAATCCCGGGGTCGTGGAAAACATCCACATAGGCGTAAATGTTTCCCTTGAAGAAATTGAAACTTATACTTCCCTATTCAAAGAATTCCATTGGTGTTTATCTCGAAGAGATGCCAGGAATTGACCCACAAATTTTTGTCCATGATATTAAAACTTACCCTAGAGCGTGTTTAGTTCGACAATAGCTTTTCCAAGTTCATCCAAGGAAATTTGTAAGAATTAAAGAAGAAGTTAAAAAAATATTGAATGTTGGTTTTGTTTATCCCATGGCCCTAATTGAATGGGTGTCCAACATTGTACTAGTTAACAAAAAGAATGCCACCATCTGAGTATGCATTGATTATAGGGACCTCAATAAGGCATGTCCTAAAGAAAATTTACCTACCCCTTTCATCGATCAAATTATCAATGATTCTGTTGAATGTGAGCTCTTCTCATTTATGGATGGCTTCTTTGACTATAATCAAATCGAAATTACTACGGAGGACCAACACCAAATTGCCCTTATCTTCCCATGGGGAACTTTTTCATATCGAAAGTTATCGTTTGGTATTAAAAATGTTGGTGCAACATTCCAGTGGTCCATGTCTTATTCCTTCCATGACATCAAGCATATCATCCAGCCTTACCTAGATGAATTTCCTACCTGATCTCCCAAGTAATCCGACCATGTATACCACCTATGCAAAATCTTCGTATGTTATCAATATTACAACATTCGCTTAAATCCACACAAATGTCTTTTGTCATGGAATCTAGACATTTACTTGGATTCATTGTATCTAGGTTTGGGATTATATTTGATCCCATTAAAGTTGAGGCAATCATCAACTTTCCTCCTCCCACCTCTGTAATCCAACTTCAAAATTTGCAAGGGAAATCCAACATTCTTAGACGTTTCATCACCAATTATGCCAAAATCACCAAAGGTTTCATGTGATTATTGAAAAATGGTGTACCTTTCATTTGGGATGAGCATGACCAATGGTCATTTGATATTATGAAGAAGGTTCTTACATCAACACCATTACTCAAACCCCCAAATTATAATTAATATTTAATTCTATACCTAACAAATTTCAGTACCACCATCATAATGGTAGTAGTCTAGACTGACGATCAAAATAATGAACATATTATTTGGTATCTCAGTAAGGTCTTAGTTGGTGTCTAACTTCAATATCCCTATGTTGAGAAGTTGGCGCTAGAAGTTGTTTACGATGTCCAACGATTCTGACATTATATTCTTCTATGAACCACCACTGTTATATCCGAAGCAAATATAATGCAATATATTTTTTCATGCCAGATATTGGGGGGTAGATACTCTAAATGGATCTCCTACTACAATAATTTGACCTTAAATTATCCATCCCTAAATCTAAAAAATCCTTGATCTTTGCGGAATTAATGATCAATCTTCCCCGAGCCTTTGATGAATATGTGGTACAAGATTTGTTGTCTGACAAATCTTTTTTTCTCATCGACTCATCTAATCCTTGGTATGGAGACATATTGATTTATCTCCAGACCCAATTCTTTTAGACCAATCTTTCTAAGGATGATTGTTGTCACATACACAATCAATCCTGAAACTATCTCATCGTCGGTCATACCCTATACCATCATGGAGTAGATATGGTATTATGCTGGTGTGTCATCCATTATGACACCTAACAAATCATTAATGACTACCACTCGAGAGAATGTGATGTCCATTTGTCTGGGTTAGCTATTACCCATAATATCTTATGTGCAGGGTATTTTTGGCCCACAATTTTTAAAGATTGTATAAATACGGTACAAAAATGCCACCCCTATCAAATATTTTCCAAACAAAAGTGCACTCATCCCACTCCTTTAGATCCCATTGTCGTATTTGGCCCATTCTCTAAATGGGGAATCAATTTCACTACATGTAAACCTCCTTCTGTCATCGGTCATAATTACATTACTGTGGTCGTTGATTATTTCACAAAGTGTGCAGAAGCCATGCCTAACTTTTCTAATGACACCAAGACTACCTCATTGTTCGTATTCAATCATATCATCGCATGTTTTTGTGTGCCTAAATCCATTATGATCGACCATGGATCACATTTTTGCAATAGCATGATGATGGAATTATCTACTCTGTTTCATTTTGACTAAGAACACTCATCTCCCTATTATCCTCAAGAAAATGGTCAAGTTGAGTCCATCAATAAGGTACTCAAAACAATGCTCTAGAGAAAGATAGGAAAACATAAAACCAATTGGAATTTAATTTTATTCCCAACCTTGTGGGCATATCAGACTTCTGCCAAAACTGCCATCAGCTTCACACCATTTCAACTGGTTTATGGCTTAGAGGAAAAATTTCCCATCGAATGCAAAATCCCTTCCCTCAAGATAGTTGTCGAACTCCTACCTGACACTTCCATAGAAGAATAAATGATCCTATATATTTATCCCTCCTCAATGAGTGATGTCACAAATCCATCATGCCCAATAAGTCTCACAAAAATCGTGTCAAACACCAAAACGATAAACAAATATGCCCTCGAACCTTCTCGAAAGGCGATTTAGTTTTGATCTACGACCAAAAATGTGAAAGGTTAGATGTAGATAAATTTGAACCCTTATTTCATGGCCCCTATATAATTAAGCAAGTCCTTAAAAGAGGAGCCTATGATCTAGCATATTATTAAGGAAATTCATTATTGGAGCCTCGGAACGAGCTCTACTTGAAAACTTACTATGCATAATCCTTACACTATCTAGTGCTTCTATACCTTATGTATTATAGTGTGATATGGTTGTTGTTTTTTTCCCTTTTTGTGACATTGTTTGTCAATCTACTTATCCTTCTTAATGCTTGAGTTGCAGATGTCGATATTTCTCTCACCCTATTTTGGATATGTGAATGCAGCTAGTTGCACCTCTCGAATATCACTTCTGCTGCCTGGGTAATCATTTCAACCATCAACGATGTAGTAAGCTCTGGTGGAATATATCTTGGCCCTATAATGAACAATGTTGCAGAATACAGTTTTTTCATTGAAATTCTGACCTAAGCATCCACTTCGGGCATACACCACTTGATAGTGCACCTAGATTCTGAACTCATAATTTCACAACTCAACTCCAATTATTCTATTTGACATCCTATCCTTTTTTGGAAATATTTTAGGCTATGACTCTTGGAAAAATTAATCCATTTTGACTCTTATGAACATATACCAAGACAATTCAATTCTTTAGTTGACTCACTAGCAAATTTTGTATTGAATTGGCATCTACTTCATTAAAAAACACCACATTCAACATTCATTGTATAAATCGTTATACACATCATTCATCAGATAAACATAAGCATAAATAAAAAATAAATATGTATATATATATATATAAGGTGTGTTCAAAAACATTAAAAACTAGTATAACATAACAAATTTGTTCTATCCACCCATACATTCGCAAACTAGATATGCATCAAAGTCCATGAAACTAAAAAAACACTAATCATTACGAGGGAACCTATAGTCATTATAGAAAATGATAACTCTCATGACCTTCAACAAAAGATGCAAAAATCAATTCCCCACACCCACTACATGCCTCTGCATATGTAGATATATGTCATCCATATGTGGCACTGGGATCCCAATAGTGAAACACTCGAGATCCTCAAACAACTTTGCATCGACTCCTCCATCAGGCTGTCTTTCGACAACACCGAGTTTCTCTCCTCGTCTATGCAATGAAGACATTCCTACTAGATGCACTAGTGTAAAATATACACATCAATAAAAATATGTTATGTTGCACACAAAAACCATCTATATATAACAAAATCACAAAAAAGTACATAATATTCTTAAAAAGAGATCCCAAAAAAATAGTGTGAATTTATCTTTCTTACCAATATCATCGTTGAAACCTTCCACCTCGGGGAGAACAATATCAGTATTTCCACAATAGTTGACACCATGATACGCATAATCATCCACCACCACTATCTGTCAATCCCACCTTTAGAAACATTTGGCATCAAACTGAAACTATGACCCCCACGAGATGTGAAATCATATATATCCATTTCTTCGTTGTCGGATCCATGACTATAGCCTATGGCACAAAATCCCATCGACATTATGTATCCACCCACTCAAAGAAGAAAGATAACAATATGGACCCATAGGAAAACAATTTATGACGTCCCAATGTGCACATGGTTAATTGATCCTTCATATTCACCATAACTCTTGCACACCAATTGTATAATGTGGGAAATAAGCACATCACTGCATAATCCACCTTGTTCCTTGAACCCAAGTGAGGCCTGGTATTTCCTGTTTCCCACATAATGTTAAAATTAACAGTGTGAAAATTAAGGTCCATTAACTGACCAATCGATAGCTTATTGTTCCTCTTATGTGTCCCGGGGTGATAATAATGTGTGACATAATCATCTACTCACTTTGTGCCTCCATTTTTCCACCCATCGATACTATTGTCACCCCATGCCGATACAATCCCATTAGGAAGTACATATCTTCCATTTGTAATGTCAATACTTGATCCCATACAATAAAGTGTTTCCTTTCAGGTTCCCACATATTCACCAAAATATGTAACATAGATGGTTGGGACTGCATGCTTTGACACAGGAAAAAATTTAACAACCAATACTTTCGCAAAGCATCAAGAGTGGTAGGATCATCCATAGCAGCATTTCCATTTAACTCATTCTCACATTCTCTCCACTCTAACATTGTTCCCACACCTACCAAAGACACCAAAAAATCCTGTTAGAACCCAAGCATAAAGGAAAATTCATCAAATATTTTGTAGAAATGGCCAAAATTCCCTTGGTTTCCCCCCTATTTGGCAAACAGAGCAACTGTCTTGATTAATCACCCTTAGGATATGTCTTTGTCATGATCGGTCTCTCTGTCTTACACAACATAGAGAAACCAGATAGTTAATTCACAATCATTTTCTCTCTCCTACACAAAACAGAGCAACCAAACAGTTTGGCCGCTCTTCCCAAGAGCCCCAGGGGTGACCATGCACTCTTAAAAAATTCAAGGCTTTCCCAAATAAAAAAATTGAATGAAATAAAAAACTAAAAAGTGGGTTTTCTAAGTTGGGATCCAACCTCTTAACTGTTATCTGAAGGATGCAATATCCTTGTCTCCAATATCCGCAATCACGACTCCAAAAATCATCAAGAAAAGTGCTCTTCCATTTATCACAAGGGTAAATAGTTAAAATGAGGTAAAAACTCTCTTTTTACTCTATATAGAGCTTCATTTTCACCCTTTTCACACGAGATATAGATCCTTTTCTTAATTTTTTGGGACATTTATTTTTTGGAACCACATACTAATCTATTTTTGTCAGGAACACTACCAATATAAACTATGGAACCATTGTATGAAGTTTTATTTAAGTTATTTTTAGACTCCTTAAATAAGAAAAGATCATCGAGTATGCTTGTATTTTCACACTCGTTCTATGGATTTGAAAAGATGTCCACCTGGTATACATTTACCCCTTTTTCATACCAGATGAGCTACTTATGAAAAAGGACCTCATCATGGACAACTCTTTAAGCTCTTTTCAAACTCATTAAAAAATGAAAATATTGTTGAGCAATCTTGTTGTCTTTCACGCTCATTAAAGTGAATTAGAAAGAATGTATGTTGACTGATAGTTTATCCCTTTTTTGGTATCACTAGTCTTCTTACGAAAAAGGAACACCCTAACCCTCTTAGTTAAGAGAGTTCTCCTAGGTATCGTTTTAAAAAATTTCGGACCCCAGAGACTAATTTTATGAAAAAGTTTTGTATGGAATTTTCTTTACGACCTTTTTAGACTCTCTAAACATGAAAAGGCCATCAATTTTGCCTTTTTTGGACTCATTAAACTTTACATCGAAGGACCCACACATGGGACGGAACCCATCCTTCCTCAGGTTCATTAATAATATGTCAAGGGAGTCATTACCAAATGAGCTATATCAAACATCTGTTATCCACCTCCAACTCGTAAAACTAGAAAGAGGCACTCACCAATCATGGTGGGGAATTTTTAGAGGGTGTTTTCATCTTCTTGTCTTCATTATTTGGCAGCTTTCACTACTTTGAGTCAACCTTGTACAAGGCACTTGTTCTATCATCACATACAATAGTTGGGTTTTCCTTTCTCTCTAATTGACCACCATTCCCATCATTATGTCACGTTCCAATCATAGGTCCATGATTAATTATTATGGTATTAATTTGAGTTAATGTTGTCGAGTCAATCCATTTTTTGTGCATACTTGTTCAAGGGAAGTTTGCATGTGTCAGCCACCTATCATCCATTTTTTACTCTTTTTCCCGACCATCCATGTGTTAGTTGTTCTCCATTATTATGAAATTCAAACCATTTATCCTTACATGTTTCGTGCCAATTGATGCGGGATACATCAAGGCCTTCCTTTGATGGATTTAACCATGTTGACTACTACTCATTATCCAGGATTGAAATCTAGAAACCCATCAGTACCCTTGGACTTGTCGACATCAATGACAGGTCTCTTTGCATTTTGACAGTGGACTCACATTATTGGCTCTTGTCGAATCTATCTATGAGTGTTTGAAGTGAGCTCCTTTATTCACACTTTGTAGATTGTACTCGATATCTTGGGTTCGATCATTATCATTGGTTGATTCCCTCATGTTTGTTAACATTATCCATTAATGACCAATAATCAACCATTTTCTACCATTCTTGACTTCAACTCCTTTATTCGCATGTTGTAGATTCATACCCTCCGGATGTAGGACAAATACCTTGGGAAATATCACACTCCTATTCGATGATATTCTTTCCCAACTTGCACTAGAGAATATTCATGAGCACTACGCAGACCTCTTAGTTATTCTGCCATCTCACTGATTTGTATGATGTGACATAGATCCACATTATACTTGGTTGTGGCTATGATTTCACTTCCGTCTTGCATGGATCCACCATGTATTTTATCATGGTCGTGCCCTAGCCATTCCCATCATGCATGGATCCACCATGTTATTATGGTGGCTATGCTCTTGTCTCTCTTACCGAGCATGGGTATGCCCACCTTGGGAATTTTTTTTTCCACGGAAATGATGATTCTCTCTTCGAAGTTTCCTTTTCCGAAAGATATGCAACTTTTATTGGTAAAGTATTTCTGCCATTAGACACCTCTTATGACCTCACACTTTAGGGGGCATCTGTTATAGAGTTATTAACCTCCTAACCATTGAGTGATCATCTCCTATAGGTCTCTTATCCAATTCAACAAATTTCACCATTTCTTCCTTGAGTTTCCATCCTAATTCCCACTTGGTTACTCTTTTCCTTCATTAAGGGTTCAGCCAAAAGGGTTGGTCACTCTTCCTGTCCTTCCAGGGAGTGACCCACCAGTTTGTTTGTGCGTTTAGGGAGTGACCAAGACTAGAAACTCCCATTTTTGGATTTGGTTGCAATGGATGAGACCTCCCCACAAATTTCTCAGTGTTTAGCCTCGAGAAGCCTTCCATTATGGGATCCATGATTTTATCTTAATAACCATATGGCCTTATCCCTAAATCCATATAAAAACCCAGTCATTCTCATGGGAAGTAAAAGGAAAGATCTAGTAAACTTATGCTGCTACTTTGGCTACGAGATTTGGGCAAGGAACCTCGAAACAAAATATTTCATCATCTTCTCCATTTGTAAGTTGTAATGTTGTTTTAGTAATTAATAGAAGGTGTACCAAACATTTTTCGTCTATTCAATTGTCTATTTTCTTTCATATATTCATTTGGATAAACTTAATAGAGTTATGTTTTATAATCTATTAGTATATTTGTCATTGATTTGTATGCATATACTTGTATCTTGGAAAGGATATTGTTTTATTGTGTCCAAAATGTTATCTCTCAGAATAGGGACAATATTCACACAAGAAACCAACCACGAGCGTGCAGGGAAAACCTTCTAAAATCATATATGCTTCCTCATTATAAAGACTCCAAGTTTCCTTTTGCATATAGATCAGATATTGTATTTTACATAGATTACACCTCTATGTGTGTGTAATGTATAGGAAGAACCTAAGGGAGGTCAGCTCCTACAAGGCTCAAAATTCCTACAACAGATACCCTTTCAAAAAATCGTGAACATATTTTGGTTTGTGATGAATCCCCCATTGAAGAAATATTGTCATCTTTAGAATATGACGATTTGAATTCTCTTTATACATATTTGTTTGACATTGATCACTCACATGAGAACTCATACTTTTATCATGCATCACACTCTTCACATTGCAATTTTAATGATGAAACATTGGACAACGAACTAGAACAAGAAGAGTTCCCAACCCTGATCGACCAATCACTCATTCCTACTGGAAGTTCATCTGTGACACATAATCCTTCATAAGTTGGACTCCCAGAACATAAAAAATCCCAATTTTATTTTGATGACCTTGTTTTTAACGATTGCATTTATGTTCCATAATTGAATGTGAGTATCGAATTATCATTCATTGATCCTTTACAATATGAAATGTCTAAACTGAATGCACTGATGTTAATCATAGGAAACACAAAGTGTGAAGAGCATAATGATTTCTCGGATCTCCATCAAGAAATACAAACAAACAAATAGTCCATCACTATGCAAAACACAAGGAACGTGGAGTTGAACCAAGAAATTCCATCATCTCAATATTCTCTAGAATTACCTATTAATCCTCATGGACAGATGCATCACTCTCCCTTTGATTTTATTATAATTCTCCAAAACTCTTCACGTGATTTCATTGATGTCATAGGAGAACATATGGAGTCACATTTCTCTCAATGTTTATATCAAAGAATAAGATCTAATCTTTCCCCTTAGCATGCATAATATGTGAAATTTAAACCTAGGGTGATCTGCGTTGATAATGAGACACTCCAATTTCAATCGATGATCATGTCAAGTACTCATTGTCTTACTTATACCCTTCGGATTAACAATGTCACCCACTTTGAGACACTCTCACAAAGTAAAATAAACTTAAGTTTTATTTATGAGTCTCTTTAGGTGTGTCACTCACCTTCCAATTCCTTCCAATAGCCCTATGATGATCATTGTAAATTTTATGACATAATTGAATCTTCATTGGAGGAATCCTACACATCCACATTTCACATGAACAATAAAACTATCGAACATGACCTGATGAGTGAAAACTTGCTTGAATCAATTCTTCCAATATTTTATCCCTCACTCCTTCATTCTCTGCAATTAAAATTCAATGAACATACGATCGCAGGTTTGGAGTTGCTTGATTGGATATACTGACAATACTCTTACACCTAACTTTATTTCATCCAGTGTAGGGTAGGTTAGGAATAGGATTATAATATTTCTTTTTTATTTTTTACCTACATAGCTTGGATCTATAGTATTCCATGTATAAAATAGTATGTAGAACATAAATATTTTAGCCATAAATGGCAGAACATCAATGATATAACGGAAACAATACTAGAATAATACCAGAATAACACCGGAAAGAGCACCTTGATTATTGATAGAAATGTTCACTTTCCTCTTCAAGGAAGAAACCTCAAGAAGAACATAGATCTATTACAATAATATCCAAGAAAACATTTCTCATACCCTCTACTCCTATTTATACTAAATCTATCTATCCAAAAGAACACTCTAGAAGAAGATCCTTCTAGAAGTGGAAGATTTTATTAGGTCTTCTTACATTTGACTTATTATTCCTTATTTCTATGCATTATTAATATTGGCCTTTATTACATGGAATTATGTTATTCTAACTACGTGCGAGTTTAGGGAGGCTAGGTCCCTAACATGCCCTCCCCCTTGAAGAACAAACTTGTACTCAAGGCTTAAAATGAGGAAATTATTGTAGAATGGTGGTCGGGTCCAAGGTGGCATCTTATGGAGTTGTATCTTTCCATTGGAATAACACTTCCTTGATGGTGCGCAGGCGGAGACGACACTCGCACTGGGCTAAGATGACTTGTGGCTACAACCAGATGGAACCTTATTCATCCATCCCAGGGATACTAGTTTGAGTTTGGCACTGAGTTCTAATCACCTTCTTTAAGCATGAAACATGAAAAATAGGATGGAGCTTTTCCATGTGATGGGAACTGATGATCTCAGGGGATCCTGATGTGATTCTTTGGAACTTATATTACTGTCCCTCCCGTTGGAATTGCATGGTTAAGTCCTTAAAATCCACGAGAATGGGGCCTAGAGTGTGTAACCATTCAACACCAAGAAAAATGTCACAACCACCCATGTATATAGAAAACATATGGGATTTCATGTGATATTGACCAATTTGGAGTCACACATTTTCACATCGTCCCCCACATTTCATGGAACTTCCATTAGCAATCATGATTTCAAAATTATTGACGACACTGATGTAACAATTGACTTCTTCAAAAATGCAACAATGAATAAAATTATGTCCAAAAGGATGATGACTTTCCTATTTTTATGTAACCAATTAATTTGAGAGTTTCGGGAGAAGAGAATCTAGTGAGGGCATTAAGTGAAATCATTGGGTCAACGTTTGGTGGATCAGAGGGTGGGATCAAATAATATGGTGGTGGCAGTTCCTCCACAGGAGGAAAAAAAACATCTTCTTCAGAAATATCCTTAGTCATGACCAAAAAAAAAAATTGTTCCCTAAACTTGTTCCTAGGAAAATATTTGTCATCACAATTATAACAAAGGCCCTTGAGTTGACATTCAACCATTTCAGCCCTGGTTAATTTTTCGATCTTGACAGGAGTTGCAGGAAAGGAATAATTGGTGGGTTTAGGACGAAGAGGAAAGGAGGGTTTTTGGATCTGGGAGGATACAATCTGTTGTGCCTCGGCTCATTTAGTAGCTTCCAACCAAATCTAGGGTCGTGCCATGAGAACATTGATCCAAATTATTTTCAGCATGAAATGAGAGCGAAGATATAATAAATAAATGAACAGAGATATCGTGGATATCCAATAGTATAACAAAAATGTACCAGATATGCAACCATAAACACATAGATTAAATAATACATGATTTCTATTAACGAAAGAAATGTACAGAGACTATAAAAATACAGAGTAAAAGACTCGCTAGAATGGTGGCATCTTATCTCTGAGAAGAGATGTGAAGGATAATCACATTCACAAGAATATGATCATTAAAATGAGGTTCCAAAGGATTTTTCAACATAAGTAAATTCCAAAACCCTAACCCTGGAAGATGAAAATCCAAAAGATTTGCGGGCCCAGATGGGGGTAGTTGATACGTCAACTTCCTGGGGGTGTAACTTTTGCATATGATCTCTGTTTGGGTCGCTTGATACACCGTTGGAAAGGTATAACCGAGAAGAAATTTTTTAGAATGCTCTAATAAAGTACCATCGAAGGTCTCTTGGACCTTCAATCCCCAAATAATGTCATTTAGTGCCTCAAAATGGCCCTGAAAGTTTGGAACTCGAAAAACTGTAAAAAAACTGCCAAGATGGAAAATTAGTTTTCAAGCCTGTAGAATAGGTGCATGGACACTGATATCCACATGGATCAATACTCTCTCCTTAGGAATCAATGGTATCCATTGCATTGAGTTCCCATGGGAGGGAGGGAAGCGTTTTCTTAATCTGAATCTTGGTGAGATGCTTGCATTGCTGGAGATGTTGCGCTGCTAGGTTTGTGGAAGGTTGTCACGAAACTGTTGTTGGTGGGGTTGAATCTGTTCAACTAGTTGGGCTACATGAGATGACTTTGTGCAGAAGGAATATTTTCTTTTTTCTTCAATCTTGTCGACCTGCTTCTATTGGATAGAAGGTGCTTGGGTCGAGGCTGTAGTGGTTGCAGTATCTCTTTTTTCCCCTTTTGAATAGATTGTGAAGAAGATGAATTTTGTAGTATGAAATACTAACTAGCGACACTATTTAGGTGGGACAATATTTGGAACTACCTATGGTATTCTATAGAGATGAACCCTAGAGTAACAATGACACTACGGCATCGAGACTCATAAATAGCATGGCGCTTCCACATATATGGCTAGCCCAACAAAACATCACAGAAATCTAGTGGGGAAACATCACATAATACCTCATACTTGAAGGGATGGATGTCATATGACAATTGAAACTGTTAGCTGACACAAATCTCTCATCCCTCGTGAAGCCACCCCATGTTGTATGGTTGTGGGTGTGGTTTTGTCGACAATCTCAAATGTTTGATGACCTTTGTTGAGATGAGGTTCTTCTGGCTTCCGCTATCAACAATAAATGCATCAAGGTCCCCTTCACCCACATCTACAAATGAAAAAGGGGCTCCCCCTCTTCTGGATCGGTTGGTTCTTCTGGTTGGATTGTTGCGGTCACGACAATAGCAGTGGGGTCTGCGTCGATGATCTTTCTTTTACCAGTATTTTTAGAATCAAATTCAGAATCAGGGTTCAGATCCTTGTCTTTGATATTAGCCACCAATGACTGTTTTGAGCAACATTCATTGGTGTTGTGCCAAAGGAATTTTTTAGAAATCGCACCATTTTTCGGTGTCCTTCTTCATCTTCCCGTGACACTTCTTTTCCTGTGGCTTAGACTAGTTTTCGGGAAGTTGTTTGTTAGGGCCATATTTCTCATACTTTGGTTGTTGCAGATCCAAACTCTCATTTGTTCCGATGCTTAAATTTCTGTTCGATTTTAACAACATATCGATATGCATCACCGAGTGATGAGATATCCAGAATATCCATTTCAGTTTGGATGTATCTCTGTAGAGCCCTACGATATTTAAGAACCAAATGTAGCTCAAATTCTTTCATACCCATCTTGGTGTGCAAGGTATGGAAGGTATTGGTGAACTCTAGAACTGCATGGACCCTCTCTTGCAGTAGTGTGGTCCATCTCATGTACTGGTCCTCATAGTTTCCAACAAGGTAATATTGTTCCTTTACGGCATCCACAAAAAAATCCCAAGTGGGATTGACCCCATATATTCCATACACCTCTGTGGAAATTTTATCCTAGTAAGTTTCCCACCAATGTTTGACATGAGGAAGAGGTTTAAGGAGGGTGAAGGTGATCTTTTCTCTGTCGAAAAAATTGTGAATAGATAAATAACCTTCTAGCAAATTTAACCATTTGTCTAGGGATTCTGCATCTATTTGTCCTTCAAATACATGAATATCAAAATTAACTTGTACCTTTAAATGTGAGGTGCCTCCAAAGTGGTCGCTTGATGAATATGCGCCTACTTCTATCGAAAAACGTTGAAGGATGTGGGAAAAATTCTCCATCATTTCATTCCTCTGTCACGTGAGAGATTTCTCAAGCAATAGATTAATAGAATATTCTTCTCCATCATTTTTATTTTCTTCCACCATGGAGGGTTTATTGGGCGTGCAAGAGAGATTTTCATAAAAAGAGACAATATTGAGACCCAACTTGCTATACTCAAACCTTGTCGGGGACATGCACTAAAAAAAACGATCAAGGGGAGCCTGCTCTAATACGACTGATCTAGATAATTTTCGGAAAGAAATGAGAGCAAAGATATAATAAATAAATGCACAGAGATATCGTGGATATCAAATAATATAATATAAATGAATCAAAGATGCAACCATAAACACAGAGATACAATAATACATGATTTCTATTAACGAAAGAAATGTACAAAGACTGTAAAAATACAAAGTAAAAGACTTGCTAGAATCGTGGCAGCTTATCTTTGAGAAGAGATGGGACAGCTACTCAAATTCAAAAGAAGATGATCATTACAATGAGACTCCAAAGGCATTTCTAACATAATTAAAATCCAAAACCCTAACCCCAGAAGATAAAATCCAAAAGGTTTGTGGTCCCTGATGGGGGTAGTTGCTACGTCAACTTCCCCGGTGTGTAACTTTTGCATACGATCTTCGTTTGGGGCGATCGATACAGCGTCGGAAATTTCTAACCGAGAAGAATGATTTTCGACTGGTACAAAATAGTGACTTTGGTAGTCGCCTTGACCCCGAATCACCAAAAAATGTCGTTTAGGGCCTCAAAACGACCCCAAAAGTTTCGAGCCCAAAAAAATGTCGAAAAACTACCAAGATGGAAAATTGTTTTTTGAGCCCATGGAATACGTGGGTGGTCACCAATATCCACTTGAATGAAACATGGACATGAATTTCATATTTGAGGCCACTGATAAATAATTCCCTAAAGAAATCATATGACATGCCCTCTGTTCTGAAAGGCAAGTAATCAAATGCGAAAATAAAGTCTTCCATCTTCCTAAACTGCTTTAACTTGGTCCAATGACCTAAATGGTGGGTGTTAGATTCAAAGAGTTCATAAATTTCTTCCACAAAATGTTTCAAAGAAACATACCCTTGACATACCTTTTTTTACCATTTTCACCATTTGCATAATTCAAGATCCATATGTAGGACACCATAAAAAAGATTGGATAAATCATCAGTAATGCCATGCAAAGAGAAATAATGTTCCATTTGGGTGACCCAACCTATGGGATCTGATCCATCAAATTTTTTCCCCTCAATTATGGGAGGGTGTAGGTCTCGAGAAAAGTGGGTAGTA
Organism: Picea sitchensis; assembly: GCA_010110895.2. Taxonomy (NCBI): domain Eukaryota; kingdom Viridiplantae; phylum Streptophyta; class Pinopsida; order Pinales; family Pinaceae; genus Picea; species Picea sitchensis. Next base: position 32,493 of record SNQJ01S0008007.1, on the reverse strand, counting down.
TGAGGACCTTGGTAATGGGAAGAGTCATGGTCATCCTGATAACGTGGTTTTTCAGAAGAGGAATGGTTATGGGAATGACCCATGAAGTGTTCAAAGGTGGCTTTGAGGTATTTGAGGTCTTTGATGTGGGAACATTGGTATTGGATGGTATGAATAGCCGAATTGATCAAGGTAAGGTTTTGATTGATATTCTTGATTTCTTCGTTGTTCTGCTAGTTGTCAACAATCAAGGTATTGAGGTTTTGGGCTTAGGTGGTGGCCATATGGAAAAATGGGCAGGAAAATGGTATAGGGGAAACACAAGGGGTATGGAGGGGTGGGTGGGAACATTCAGAAGAAGGGTTTCAAATGATAGGTACCATTGTGATCATGGAGAAAATGGGGATCCAATGGGATAGGGGACAAATAAGGGTGTTGGAGAAGGGTCAGGCCCACAAAACAAATTGTGTTAAAAATGATAGGTATCACTAGAATCGGGGCGAAGAGAGGAACCCAGTGGGATAGGTCCCAAATAAGTGTTTTGACGAGACCACTATACTTTTTTTAACTCCTGCAGAGTTATACTCCATATTGAATAATATTGTAGTGATGAAATGCCCAAATGCTTAACAGGAAGAAATATGTAGTCATTTCATAACTGTATTGAAAAAGGTAGAGTTGTGTGAAAATAGATCTTGTCTATTATGATTTTTTTTCCATCGAGAGGGGTAGGTTATTTAGGGTTTCTATAGATAAGGGTTTTCCCTGTGCTATAGCTCTCTAATGTACATGCGGGGTCCAATAGTAGTACTTGACCCAATATCTTAGGGAACCAAATAAGGATGCTAGATCGTTCCCTTAACCGTACTACCCGACTACCTAGGTACTAGAGAGTATCTTCTTGAGTGTTTTTATCAGTGGAACTATAGCAGTCAGGCAACCGATCAATTTATCTATGGAGGGATTTAAGATATCTAGGTCGATCTATATACATGTGTCGTCTGATGTGCTACTATTCGAAGGGGTACCAATAGGGGTTACAAGGGTGGCCAATATATGTGTGCTTAAAAACCACTTGTAGTTTCTGCATTTATGATTCCCCGACCATGGATATATGCATTGAATGACAAATATTTGTAGCTTTAAGATGTCAGAATACGTCTCCACCCTGAAAAACATTAGCCCACAATATTCTTCCGAGTAAAGTTCTCTGATACCACTTGTAGTATTCCAGATATAAATTAGTATGCAGAACAAAAACATTTTAGCTATAAATGGAAAAACATCAATGATATTACCAGAACAATACCAGAATAATACGAGAATAACACCAGAAAGAGAACCTTGATTAATGATAACAATTTTCACTTGCCTCTTCGAGAGGGAAACCTCTAGTCAAGAATATCTCTATTACAATAATATCCATGACAACATTTCTCATACCCTCTACTCCTATTTATACAAAATCTATCTATCCAAAAGAACAATCTAGAGGAAGATCCTTCTAGAAGTGGAAGTTTCTATTAGGCCTTATTAAATTTGACTTATTCTTCTTTATTTCTATACTTTATTAATATTGACCTTTATTACATGGAATTATATTATTCTACCTACGTGACGGGTGTTGGAAATATAACTGAGAGGGGGGGGGACTTTATTAATATTGACCTGGCCATTGAATTATATTATTCTACCCATTTGATCTGTGTTAAAATAACTGAGAGGGGGGTAAATCAATTATAACATAAGCTTGAAATTTTTCTTGTTCTTCTCTGAATCTTTCTAGAATATTATTTAATGTTATTTATAACTTTCTTAACATGCATAAATATACAATATTTGATCAATCATGTATCATTAATAAATACACAAAGACACATATTTTCATGAGGAAACCCATAAAGGGAGAAAACCTCTTCTTCTTCGGATGTCAATCAAGCTCCAACCTTCATGTACATCATAGTCTTTGAGCATCAACTCAAATATGAGGCTACAACCTCTGATAGAAAGCTACAACTTTCAGAGAGAACCAACTCTCAGATTTGTCTAGCACCTACTAGATGGAAGGAACAACTCCGAGAAAATCTTCTAACACCCACTAGAAGTTAGAGGACTACAATATTCCCTAGAACCACCCTACCACCTTGATTGAATATTACAGAATTTTACTTACTTGATTTGTCTCTGATATAGTCTGTTACAACTCCATGTCTCCGCTGCCTTCTTCAGTTTCTATGATTTGTTCCTCTTCTGCCTCGTTCTTCTTCTATTCTCTACTATATTTCCTCCTGCGAACAAACACTACTCTATTCATCTTCTCTTCTTCCTTTTATGCTTTGTGTTGCCTCTAAATCCTATCCGTTGTGCCTATGATCTCCACTTTTGGTCATGCATTCAGTCACCTTCTACCCACATGCATAGATCTAGGAAAAGCACTCGATGTTCTCTATTCTGCATATATTTCTAACGCCGAGTCCTCTGCCTGATAATCATCGCAACTCGTCGTCTTATATGATGATTATACTGAATTTGTTCATCATCAGTGGTCGTTATCCAAATATCCTTGGGCTTCTTTGGAATTCAGAACTCTTCACCTTCTCTGATAGTTAAAGCCAGTCTTTTTTGGCTTCTTTGGCTTCTAATACCCTTCCTTCACGTGACCACCAACGACGACCGTGCGCCTATCCAAAAAGCACTTCGTGATTTGTGACTTCAAGAATTATGTTATGAGACATATCGATTCTCCCAAATCCCTATCTCCGAAGTGGAGCTTAGGGATGCTAGCTCCTTCCTCTATTCTCTCTGAGCATGACCGTTGGCTTTGACTTGGGGCCAAGTACTTTGGGACTTCTCTTTTAGCGTATTTGGATGTCAGGCAACCCTGAATCTCCTGACTTCTGAACTCACGCCTAGAGATCACTAGCTCCATTCTCGATATTACCTTGGGTGATGATCTCATGTGACCATAGGATTGCGGGCACATCCAAAGGTGGTTTGAAATCAGACTATTTTTTTCCCTATAATTTACCTTGAGCCTCCATGTGTCCTTTCTCCAAAACCATGGTTTTGATTATGGCCCTCCCTTAACTTATTAAATTTCATGCACCTTCAATACCCGTAACGCGACATGACCTTCGATGTCACAATCTTGGCGATGCTCCTGAAATGATGGTTTAGATCTATCTTCTCAAGTTTTGTGGATCAGATTTAACCTTCCTAAATCAACAATTGTGATTTACTTCATGATTAGGGCTCCAGGAGTTTCAAATCTCAAACTGTGATTTTCTCCATATGCCAATCTTCTAGAGTTGATGATCAATGGATACCTATCCCTCTCAATCGACAGCTCTTCCTCTACTTCGGGAATTTGACCTTTCAACCAGATCAATGGTTCTACGACCCCTTTCTCAACCAATAGTCGAGATATCCTTCAAGTCTTCGAACTTATGAAATCTCAAGTCTCAAACTTTTCTTCCCCTCAAAGTATGCAGATTACTGCCATGTGTCCTTGCTGACGTGGTCTTCCACATGTCCTTACTAACATGGTCTTCCACATGTCCTTGTTGAGGTGTTCTGCTGACATGGGTGAGACGTGTAGGTAGTGTAGTGGAGTGTGGAGGAAAAGAGAGATAGTGCAGTATGATGTGTATCAGGTGGTGGAGTGTGACGTCGGAGCGCGAAGGTTGTATGCATGAGTCGTTTGGTGGTTTACTCGGAGGGGTGGTTAGGAGGTAAGTGGTAATGAGAGAGGGGGGTTCGATTCAATCAGAAGGTGACATGTATGAGGGTCCCACATGGAAAATTACACTAACTTAGACCCTCCCCCGTTGTTGACCATAGATCTGAGTGCCTGATTATTGGCCGCTAATATTAGTGCACCCTTCTTTTAACGTATCTTTTCCTTCCACTTTAGAATGATATGACGACTGAAATTTACTTTGGATGATCCGACGGTCAAGAATTTATTTCGGCTATGTGGCTCTCTGGGATTTGGGTATTTCAAATATCAAACCGAAACTCTCGAAGTGATTTCTTCGGAGCTCACGACATGTCTCCACTTATCCCTCTGGAGCTGATGGTTGAAATTTACTCCTGATCTCCAGCTCTCCGGACTTCAGGAATTTCAAATCTCAAATTGAAAAATCTTGAAGTGATATTTTTCCGGAGCATAACCTCCTCACCTCTTTAGAAAATATGATTTTAAGGATGGACATTTATTTTAAAATGTAGAAACCTTGGAAAATCTTACTAATCCTTCATAATGCAAACTATAAAATGTTTGGCTATATTTTTGTAAAAATATTCAAATTTCCAAGGATTTTATATAGTTTATATAAAATTTTGGCGATTTTTAAGGTAAAATAAATTTATGCTATAGAATTTTGGCGAATCATTTTTAGAATAGAGAATCATTTTTGGGGAAAAACCATGGAAAATTATCCCATGAGTGAAATTTATCACCTAAAATCATCCTTCATCTTTAGACCTAAAACAAATGATGTTCTTTTGATCAAGATCTTAGATCAATGACTCAATCTGTCTGAGATGCATCTTTGCCTTGGATTAAACCCAATGTCTCTCCATCTTTTCTTATCCTATCCTTCCACTTAATTTGATCCGATAGCTGGCGGAGATTTAGATAATCAAATTCTCAAACCTTGTGCCCTATTTATCCTATCCTTCACTTAATTTGATCCGACAGTCGTGAAAACTCTCAAAGCAGATCCACGATCAAGGATTTTTCTGTTGATCACATTTATGTACTTCTCTTTCACTTATGAGCTTTTATCTCTTCATATTGTTCGCTTCTCCTCCTAATCTTATCCTTTTCATTTTTTCCATCATCATTGTTGTTCTTTCCATCAATGAAAAACACATGCTTCCTGTAAAAACATGCCAACAATATCCCCCTTTGGCATTGATGGCAACCCTAAAAGGCTTCACTATTCTTCTTAGACCTCCAACTGTAGCATCTAGACCACACCTTTTCTCCCCCGTTGATATCAATGTCAAAGAAAACATGCTCCCCTTGAGTTGTTGTAGTACTTTTTCATAGGTATCAAATATTAAACTGACACATACTCCCCCTGACAGGATGGACTATTTAGCTTGATAATAGGGGCACGCCCAACTTCTGGCGTAGATACTCAAACTGATATTTGGCAAGCGGTTTAGTGAAGATATCAACAATATGATATTTGGATGGAATATAATGCAAAGAAACAACAGTGTTGGTCAGCTGTTCCCTCAAGAAGTGATACTTGATGGGTATATGCTTGGTCTCGGAGTGAATTATAGGATTCTTTGACACACTAATTGCGCTAGTATTATCACAATGAATTGGGATCAGTGCAGTATATTTTACCTCCAAGTATGTGACTGTCTGAATCATCCACAATAATTGAGTACAACAAGTGGCAATTGCAATGTATTCAGCTTATGTAGTTGATAAGGAAATGGAACCTTGCTTCTTGCTCAACCATGCTGGAAGGGAATCTCCTAAGAAGAATGGACCTCCACTTGTTATTTTCCTTTCATCCATGTAGTTATCCCAATCAACATCTGAATAGACTGATAGTTGAAAATTTTTATTCCTAGGATACCATAGGCCATAGTTCATTGTTCCTTTCAAGTATCTAAATATTCTTTTGACAGCTAACAAATGACTCTGTTTAGGTGCAGCCTGATACCTTCCTACCATTCCAACAACATGCATTATTTCTGGATGGGATGTTTTGATGTACAATAGGCTACCTATCATAGACCTATATGAACTCTGATCAACATTAGGCAACTCATCATCATTTCTTAACTTGCATCCAGTGACCATAGGTGTGCTCATATGTGTAGAATCTTCTATTTGAAACCTTTTCAACATTTCTCTTAGATATTTCTCCTGAGAAAGAACTATTTCTTCAGACCTTTGAGTAATTTGCAGAACAAGAAAAAATGGCATTTCCGTTATCATAGACATTTCAAATCTAGACCGCATGGTAGAAGAAAACCATTGTACCAATGAATCATCATTGCTTCTGAAGATGATGTCATCTACATAGACCAACATAATAAGAAAATCATTACCCTCTATTTTGATATATAGATTGTTGTCAATTGTTCCTCTCTTGAACCCTTTGTCTTGAAGATACTTATCCAATCGGTAGTACCAGGCAAGAGGAGCTTGTTTCAACCCATATAAGGATTTCTTCAGCTTCCAGACAAATTCAGGGTTATCTGATAGTTGGAAACCCTCTGGTTGTTCCATATAGACTTCTTGTTTTATATCTCCATTTAGAAAAGATGACTTGAAATCCATTTGAAATATTTTAAACTATTTATGACAAGCATAGGCAAGAAAAATTATAATATCTTCTAATCTTTCTATGGGCACAAATGTTTCATCAAAATCTAGTCCTTCTATTTGACAATATCCTTTGCAGACCAATCTAGCCTTATTTCTTACAATATTTCCTTGCTCATTCATCTTATTTTTGTATACCCATTTGGATCCTATTACATTTTTATTTGCTAACCTAGGAACGAGTTCCCAAGTGTCATTCTTTTCAATCTGGTGCAGTTCCTCATTCATTGATTTTAACCAATTTATATCTTTACTGGATTCATTAAAGTTCTTGGGTTCCACCATGGATATGAAGGATATATATGATTGCTCTATGTCTTTTATTATCCTTCTCCTGGTTTTTACACCTTTGTCTTTCTCACCAATTATCCAAATTTCAAGATGATTCTTTTGAGTAATTCTGGAGGAAGGATTTGATGTTGATTTTTGTCCTGACTCTTCTTGTCTGGGTGTCTCCACCTAATTTGTCATCTTCTTGTGACTTTGAGATTTGTTGTTCTTCATTTTCATTATTATCATCATCTTTTTCATCTAGCTTAGTGCTTATTCTCTGTTGATCTTTTATAGGAGCTTCTTCATCAATTTGAACATCAATATAGTCTACTAATTTATGAATCCTTTTGTTAAAGCATCTCTATCCTTTATTGTTCATTGCATATCTTAAGAAGATACCTTCATCAAGTCCACTATCAAATTTTCCCAGATGATCATAATTATTCTTGATGTAGCATTTACTTCCAAATACTTTGAAGTGCTTGATTGACACAAGTTGACCAAACCACAAATCATATGGAGTTTTATCATTGTATGAACTTAGATGTGCTTTGTTTAGAATATGAACAATCGTGTGAACAACATCCACCTAGAAGGTTTGTGAAATGTCCCTTTAACTCATCATATCCCTTGCCATCTATTTAACTGATCTATTTTTGCATTCTACAAATCCATTTTGTTGAGTACCTGGAATAATATATTCTCTTTTAATTCCATGTCTATCACATAATTCTTTGAAATCTATTGACAAAAATTCTCCTCCCCTGTCTGAGAAAATTGCCTTTAACTTCCTTCCTGTCTGATTCTCAGCTAACGCCTTAAAATTTTTGAACTTCTCAAATGCATCAAATTTTTCTCTAAGAAAGGAAACCCACGTAAGTCTGGAGAAGTCATCAATGAATATCATAAAGTAACATTCTCCTCTAGTTCCTTCCTTTCACGATGGTCCACATAGATCCATATGAAAAACTTTAAGTGGTTTCTCTGAAGATGTGAAACAATTCGATTTGAATTGAGCACGAGTCAACTTGCCCATTTGACAAGATTCACATAAAGAGTTATTAGGCTTAGATGTTCTTGGAATGTCTTTCAAAACACCTTCATTATTCAGTTTGACAATGTGATCAACATTCAAGTGTCCAAGCCTTCTGTGCCATAACCAACTTTCATCAAATTTTATTAAATAACATTTCTCATTATCTTCCTTTAGAACATATACATTGTTTTCAGTTCTAACCCTTTTTGCAATCAACTCTCTTGTTTTTACTGTCTTTATTTTACAGTTCTTGGCAGTGAAAGTGACTTCACATCCTCTGTCACATATCTGACTGACACTAAGAATATTATGCTTTAAACCATCAACAAATAATACATCTTAAGCTTTGATTATTCCATTACTTAATCTTACTAGAAATTTACCTCAAACCTTTCCTGGAGCATCATTTGCAAAGGTCACACACCATGATTTATTTTCTTTGAGTGATAGGAACTTACCTTTTTCACCTATCATATGACTGGAACATCCGTTGTCAATATACCAGGGGTCTTTTTGTCTTTGAGCTAACAACACTAATACACACTTGTTATCTTCATTCTTCTTCCAAACCTTGACGTTTTCAACTCTGTGATTTGAATCTGGATTATAGTTCTTTAAGTGACAGTCTAGAACTTTATGTCCATAATTATGGCATATGTAACATTCCGGTTCATTGAATGAAGTATCATAATGATTGTTATGTTTAATCTGCATCTTTTTACCAGCCATCACATGATTTGCAGTTTGCGGTTGTTTGTTACTTGGTTGTATCATTATTTTTTGTGGAAGATATTTATTCCTCGGCTATCTTGATTGATCATGTCTAAATCTTAAAGAACAAATTACAACTTTGTGGCCAAAGTTAGAGCAGTAAAAACAATATCCATAGAAAAAATATTTATACCTAGAAAATGGATGTCTTCTTTGAGCAGGTCGATTTCTTTCATGTTGATGACTTCCTTGAGAAGAGGGTGTATTATTTATTTTTTCTACAGATTCAGTTATGGTATCTTTTCCTTCACTACTCCTTGGCGGTTGATTCTCTTCCTTTGTTTTTACACATTTTTTGTTGTCAATGGTTATAGATTTGACAAACTTCATGGATTCTTTGTTGCTTGGCTGACCACTACTTGATCCCTCTTCATAAACCAAACTAGTTTTCAACTTTGAATTCCTTTGTTGATTCAGAATGGAGGCTAATCCTTCTGAGGATTTAATACTTGTCAGATTGTGATGATATAAGGCCTGAAATTTCTCTAGATCTTTTCTGACGGTCACTACTTCAGCTTCGAATTATTCACCTTTTGTTTCATCTTCCTTCAATTGTTGTTTGAGGATTCCTTCAATATTCTTAGATTCTTATAACTTAACCTTCAACAAAGAAATTTCTTCAGATGGTTCATTGCCTATTTTCTCATACCTGAGCAGTAATTGTTTTTGTTTTATTTTTTTTTCTCTGAGTCTATCAATCTCTTCCATGGCACTGACAATTTATCCTTCAATATCTACTACTGCTTCACAATATGTGAACTAACTTCATGTATCCTCAGTATTTAGGTCTTCTAATGATATTAGCATGATATCATTTATTTTACTTTCAATAGAAGTGTCACTTTTTTCATCATCTAAAGAATCGCCATCATTGTTTACACAAAATATTTCCTTCTTAAAATTATTCTCTTTATATACCTTCTTGTGTTTGTGTTTCTCTTCATTTTCATATGGTTGATCCTTTCTTTTGTGAGGACACTTAGATGAAAAATGACATATCTTACCATAGTTGAAACATTTGAAGGGTAGTTTACCTTTGTATTTTCCTGATCCTTTCGTCAGTCTTCTCACAACATTTGCTTCAATATCATCTATATGAGAGTCTGTGTTTTTTCTTCTTTAAAGGATGCCTCTCTTGTATTGGATTTAATTTTGGTGATTCTTATTTCATAAGAAGTTAGGGTTCCAAGAAGTTGATCTAGTGTCAATGTTTAGAGATCAGTTATTTCCTGTATCGTAGAGACCTTTGAGTTAAATATATCAGGAAGAGATCTTAATATTTTTTGGACTAGAAAAGGTTCATATACCTTTTCACTTATACCTTTCATAGTGTTGACAAGTTCTTCTATACGTAAGAAGTACTTACTGATGGTTTCTTCTTCATCCATCTTTAATTGCTCAAATTTCAATCTGTGAGTCTGGAGTTTTTCCTCTTTCACCTTTTCATTACCTTCATAACTACTTATGAGCTTGTCCCACATATCTTTTGATGAATCACAGTGCATGAATTTGACAAAATTGACTTCTGCAAGTCCACTGAGGATGGCATTCATTGCTTTTGCATTAAAGCTAAACTCCAGTTTATCATCTTTTGAGACCAAGACCATAGGCTTCACATATCTAGTTTCAACGACATCCCAAACATCAACACCCAAAGACATTAAATATGTTCTCATCCTTATTTTCCAGAAGGAAAAAATTGTTCCATCAAACAAAGGGGCTCTACTAGTTGAAATTCCTTCATGACTAATCATGTTCAAGCTTATGTATCTACCTTTGATCAAAGGCACCATCCTTGATACCAATTTTGGGAAATATAACAGAG
>SNQJ01S0008007.1:8866-22182 GCA_010110895.2 Picea sitchensis | reverse complement strand
TCTCTAAACCTTTCTATATTATTGTTTAATGTGTTGGTGATAACTTAACCTGCATAGATATACAATATTTGATCAATCACATAGAATACAATGAGACACATATTTTCATGAGGAAACCCATAAAGGGAGAAAACATCTTCTTCTTCGGATGTCAATCAAGCTCCAACCTTAATGTACATCATAGTCCTTGAGCAGCAACTCGAATATGAGGATACAACCTCTTATAGCAAGCTACAACTTCCAGAGAGCACCAACTCTTAGATTTCTCTATCACCTACTAGATGGAAGCACCAACTCCTAGAAAATCTTCTATCACCCACTAGAAGTTAGAGGAATACAATCCTCCCTAGGACCACCCTACCACCATGATTGAATCTTAAAATTTTTTACTTACTTGAATTGTTTCTGATATGGTCTGTTACAACTCCATGTCTCCTCTTCCTTCTTCAGTTTCTATGCTTTGTTCCTCTTCTGCCTCTTTCTACTTCTATACTCTACTCTTTTTCCTCCTACGCACAAACACTACTATGTTCAGCTTCTCTTCTACCTTTTATGCTCTATTCTACCTCTGCATCCTATCCACTGTGCCTCTGATCTCCACTTCTGGTCATGCCCTCGGTCACCTTCTACCCACATGCATAGCTCAAGGAAAAACACATGCCATTCTATGTTATGCATGTCTTTCTAACGGTGAGTCCTCTACCTAATCATCATCACAACTATTCATCTTCTCTAGTGGTTATAATGAATATGTTCATCATCAGTGGTCGTTATCCAAAGATCCTTTGTCTTCTATGGAAGTCACAACTCTTCATCTTCTCTGTTAGTTACAACCAGTCATTTTTGTCTTCTTTGGCTTCTAAGCCCCTTCCTTCATGTGACCACTGGCAACAACCATGCACCTATCCAAAAATCTCTTCTTGACTCATGACTTCGAGAATTCTGTTATGAGACATATTAATTCTCGCAACTCCCTATCTTCAAAGTGGAGCTTAGGGATGCTAGATCCTTCCTCTATTCTCTCTCAATGTGACCGTTGGATGTGACTTGGGGCCAAGTACTTCGAGACTTTGCATTTTGCATCTTTTGATGTGAGCCAACCATCACTGTCCCAAATTACAAACTCACGCCTAGCGAACACTAGCTTCATTATCGATATGACCTTGGGTGATAATCTCATCTGACCACGCAATTATGGGCACGTCCAAAGGTGGATTGAAATCAAACTACTTTTCTCCCCACAATTTACCTTGAGCCTCCATGTGTCCTTTCTCCAAAACCATGGTTTCAACTGTGGCCCCCCTTAACTTATTAAAGGTCATGCACCTTAAATCCCCACAATGCATTAGGACTGTCGATCTCACGATCTTGACAGTGCTCCTGAACTGAAAATTTAGATCTGTCCTCTCAAGTTATGCAGATCATATGTAACCTTTCTAAATCAACGATTGTGATTTACTTCGTGATCTAGGCTCCTAGAGTTTCAAATATCAAACTGTGATTTTCTTTGTACGCCAATCTTCCATAGTCGATGATCTGCGGACACCTTTCCTTCTCAATCGATGAATCTACCTCTACTTCATGAATTTGACATTTCAACCAGATCAATGGTTCTACGGCCCCTTTCTAGATCAATGGTCGAGATCTCCTTGGGGTCTCTGGACTTCTGAAATCTCAAGTCTCAAACTTTACCTCCCCTCAAAGTATGTGGATTACTGCCATGTGTCCTTGCTGACATGGTATTCCACATGTTCTTGCTGACGTGTTATGCCACATGTCCTTGTTGAGGTGGTCTTCTGACATGGGTGAGACCTGTAGGTAGTGTAGTGGAGTGTGGAGGCAGAGTGCAGTAGTGAAATATGAAGTGTAGCGGGTAGTGGAGTGTGATGTCAGAGCGCGGAGGTGTTATGTATGAGTGGTTTGGTGCTTGACTCGAAGGGGGGGTTAGGCATTAAGTGGTAATGAGCGAGGGGGTCCAATTTAACAGGAAGGTTACACGTATGAGGGTCTCACATGGAAAATACCTCCAACTCTAACCCCGCCCCCCCCATAGTTAAAGGAAGAAACGTCAGGGGGGCCCGATATGCCTTTTCGACCATAGATCCGAGTGCCTGATTATCGACCACTAATATTAGTGACGCCTTCTTCTAACTTATCCTTTCCTTCAACTTTAGAATGATCTGATGACTAGAATTTACTTCGGATGATCTGACAATCGAGGATTTATTTTGTCTCTGTGGCTCTCCGAGCTTGGGAATTTAAAATCTCAAATTGAAATTCTTGAAGTGATTTCTCCAGAGCTCACGATCCATCACCACGTATCCCTCTGGATTTGACAGTTGAAATTTACTCCCACTCTCTGGCTCCCCAGACTTCAGGGATTTCAAATATCAAATTGAAAAATCTTGAAGTGAGATTTTTCTAGAGCGTAACCTCCTCACATTTTTAGACTCAAAACGAATGATTTTCATTTGATCGAGAGCTTAGGTCAACGACTTGATATGTATGCGATGTATCCTTACCTTGGATTAAATCCAACGACTCTCCATCATTTCTTATCCTATCATTCCACTTAATTTCATCCAACAGTTTAAGAAGATTTGGATAATCAATTTCTCAAACCTTGTGCTCTGTTTATCCTATCCTTCAATTAATTTGATCTGACGGTCATGAAGACTCTCGAAGTAGATCCACGATCAACGATTTTGATCCTGATCATGTTTATGTACTGCACTTTCCCTTCGAAGTTTTGATCTCTGCATATTGTTCGCTTCTCCTCTTGAGCTTATGCTTTTCCTTTTTTCAATCATCGTTGTTGTTCTTTCCATCAATGACAAGCACATGATTTCTATAAAAACATGCCAACAAGGGGTTAGGGAAGTTAGGTCCCTAACAAGATATTAACCTTTCTTTTCGTCAAGTAGCATAGATTCAACTTGTTTTGGATTGCTTCAATAAAGACCACCAACTTCTTATTAGTTTAATTTGTAGTTTGTGATGGTTTCTTTAGTTTAAAGTTCTTTTCATTAAAGCTTTCTTCTTTTTGTTTGATGCTTTTTATTTTTCTCTATCTAAAGGCTTGGCTAAATATCGGTTTTCCTCCATCATCATGAGGAAACCATGTGAAGAAATTCTCTGAGAAGTTCAATAACAAAATTTTCTTGTTTTAGTAGTGTTTCTCTAGCATTGAGAGTTAGACATTCAAATGGGATACAAATCAGTCAAATTTATCTCAAGCATATCTCTTTAGGGAAGAACTAGTAATCATCACATATGTTCTCATTTTCTTCCCAAAGGGAAGAATTTAAAATAGATTTTGATCATGGAAAGATATATCCACTCGAAAGGAAGGATAATATTTGAAGAACACAATTGTATTCAAAGGATTTGAATTAATCATGCACCATTGGAACTATGGTTAGTTTAACATGTTGTGTTGAAACATAAGTTCTAGAGCTTGAAGAAGTCAGAGAAAATGAAGATCTTACAAGGCCAAAGAAGATAAATCTAGTGGACAACAAAATTTGGAGTTCTAACCAAGCCTTACCCCTAAAGAACAAGGATAAAAAATTGATGTGGAAGTCTTCATAAAATCATGATGAGAGATGTAATTATCATCGAGTGCTAGCAAGGAAACCCATCTGAAGGAAGTAGTACATATATAAGGTTTCCCATGGATTACTTGTTTTGAGAGGATGGACAATTATGGCTGGTTGGAATGCATGAATACCCTTGAAGCTGCTGGAAACATTCAATATATCGCCTTTTCCTCAATCCATTTTGTTTCCTAACTTCATTCATTTGATTATCATTTGGCCAAATTTTAATATTTTCAGTTGCAACAAGGTTTTGGGCCGAGTTCATCTCCTAATTGAATTGTTTCCTTCTGAGTATTTCATCACCATATTCTCCCCTCAAAGAATTTATTTTCTTATATTATGTTTGTCTTATGATATCCAATTATACTTAATGAAACATAGTCCTCTTACCTTCATATTTATTTTATAGGCATCTCCTTTGCACTGGAAAAGGCATGAATCAACTTGCATATCTTGCCTATCTCATGAGATGAATTAGGGGTCTCTCTTTGAACAAAAATCAAAACTATATGGTAATGTTGTGATAATGGTTAAATGATGACTAAGAATAATTGTTAATAAATGGTCATCCTTTCATATTGGCTAAGGAAAAGATCCTATGTAATGAAGGAACCATCCACACACTAAGTAGCTGTGCACATGAATGGTGAAGTGTCAAAGTAAAAAGGATGAAAACCAAAATGGATATATCTATGTAGCCAAATGTAGAGAATATACAAATAAATATCAATGGTAGGAAGTCATCACCTATTAGGATAAAATTCCACCACATGCCCCATACATTGAATGCTAAGCATGCACTAAATAAGTCGGGAAGGAATGGAAAGGAAATTTTGACCAGACTAGGGGACATACAGATATCTTTGTCGGGGCTATCAATGCTTGGTGGAAATAGATCAAGGTGTGTGACATCGTCATGACTCCATCCGGGCTATGGATGGTTGCAGGAAGTGGAGAAACACCTATGATATATCTATATATGAACCTAGTGAAAAATATTTGTTATCCCAAACATATATTAGCCCCACGATGAAGATAACAACTTGTATCATCAACGTAGTTTAAGGAAATAAATCTCATCATCATTCATCCTCCATCTATGATTGACAAGATATGTTATATGATGTGAAAGCATCACCATTGAGCCCACCACTAAGAAATATTTCAGGTAATTGTTACACATTGTTTCTAGAATTTTTGGTCTTAAAAGTAATTTCATGATCCTCTACATTTTCTACTTATCAGTTTGGAAAGGCCTAGCAGAGATTTTGGATTCTCATATTGTATCATCAGTTCTTACATGTTCACAACAACCTCACAATTTTCTTGTCTCAGCGACTCTCCAAGAGAATATATTGGTCCCGCCTCCAGTTCTTCCTACTAGGACCCTCACCCTCTCTCTATCGTTCAAGTAACTAATCCTAATTTTTCCTCACACTCTCCGACCTTATCATTTATGTTTCCTCTCCCGATCACTTCTACCCAACGATCCACATTTAAGTGAGTCCCCTTGTCCTACATTGATACATTGTGTACAAAAGAGTGCATCCGCTCTTCTACCTCCACATTGGTGCACCAATGATTTATTATCCAATACATAAGCCACCTCCCTTCGAACCTAGTTGATGCACTAATGCACCTCTACTAAACTTCACTGATGCATGTCTTCCTCACCTGTGAAGTACGCATCATCCATGCCAACACATCGGTAATATTCACGTTGTCATCATCATCGTGTGCACTCTTTTCATCGGGGTAATTTCTTTCACTTCTATCGATACACAACATATCAACAATACCCCTCTCTTTCACTTGGTTGTAGTATGTACTCACGAGGTTTGCCTCTTCATCCTCGACATATTTCCTATTGATAAGTTTCCCTAGGATATTCTCAATACACCAACAGAAGGATGTTGATCTATCATCGTCACCAAGTGCATCGAGGATGATCTTCTCCCTCTCTCCAATGCTCATGAGGTCAACATATCCCACCTTCATTCTAAGGCCTATTTCATTCCCCCCCCAAACTCTGATCCATCTTGCTGCACTCGTTGGTGAGTATCCTAAAAATTTATGGTGACTAAGCTCTCCATGCCTAATTAGAATGTAAGTCATTAATCACCTATCATACCTCACCTAGTCCATATTAACTCATAATCAAGTTTGTGGTGTCACTGATAGCTTCAATCATGCTCATCGTACCAACTAGTTTAGTTTATGTTTCTTCATTTTATAACTGAAATTGAATTGTGAAAGAACTTTCTTGCATCATATGGGTTAACCACAACACCTTTTGATCTTGCACTCGCTCTGAAACACACTTTTGAATAAGTTTGGTCCTCCAAGATCCTAAATAGTACTAAGCACCTTGAACGTCAGTTGATTGTTTTTATGGATTTATAACTTTGCCCTAATGATAATACAACAACTAATGATAATACAACAACTGATGGAATATAATTTTGGCCAAGTATCATTGAAAGCAGGCCCAAACTTTCATTAAAAAAAATCCTTGAACGTAAATTTTTTAAGTCTCTCCAAGTGAATTTTGTATCCCCAAAATAAGCTAGTTGTATGATTTCTATTCCAACGCAATTCACAGAATCGAAATCTGACACCCAAAAGTGTTGGAATGGATCACCTAAGGTTTCTCGTACGAACCGGTCGCATCGATTGTTACACAAGTGAGATGTTTATATGGTAAGGTTAGTTGGATCACCTAGAGTGCATCTCTGCATTCTTTACAACCCAAAATATGGTACTCCAATCGGGCTTGGTACGAGAAAGTTATGAATATTTAAAATTTTCTCAAGTGTGTGAACAAGAGGTTTGCAAATTGGTTAATTAATAAAGCTTGATATTGTAAATTTACAACCCATTCTTTACAACCCAAAATATGGTACTCCAATCGGGCTTGGTACGAGAATGTTATGAATATTTAAAATTTTCTCAAGTGTGTGAACAAGAGGTTTGCAAATTGGTTAATTAATAAAGCTTGATATTGTAAATTTAGTTGATTTCAATGCTAGTTTAAAACTATTTTCATCATTTTAAATGTAATTTCAAATTAAATTGAATTGGTTTGAAATTAGATTTTATCAATTAGGAAAAAGAATTTTATATAAAATAATTCTTATTAGGTTGATAAACATTCTTCTATTGGAATCGTGGATTAATCAACCTTTTAATCATAAATTTTAATTTTAGGGTTGGAAATTGAAGATGCAGGCATATTCTTCGTCATCCTTTCTAATCAATGAATGAGATTTTGATAAATTAAATTTTTCTATTTATAAAAACTTATATTTATGTGATTACTTTTTTATATTTATTAAATAAGATTAAAAAAGTACTTACTCATCACAGAATTGCCAAGATTAAGTGATTAAGAATTTATTATACTTAAAGAAATGTTAGAATGATAGGTATGAAGATGTGGAAAATTGGTGTAGGTTGTCGTATATTGCTTCCTCTACCCACTATATGTTGCTTCCTCTACCCATGATTCCACACGCGTTAGGTTTGTTTTGTTGTGTAATGCTCAAAATTTAGGTCGGACCAGGTAAATGGAACGACATGAAGCCCGAGGAAGCATATGAAATGCGCAACAATACACACAGCCATGAAAAAGGAGCCATGAAAATAGCTTACTGGAAGGATGTCGGAAAAGGGCGTAAGGGTTTAAAATCCAAGGCTCAAATGGGCTCCCAATCAGAACGATGAAAAGTCTTGTATTTTACACGGGCAGTGCCCGTTATCCAAGAGAGAGTATGGATGAAAATCTATTCATCCATAAGGTACTAGAACTTCTCTTCTGTTCAAGCTTGGTGAATAGTTTTTACAGCATAAAGTATATGAATAAATAACAAATAATAAACTGTATATAGATATTAAGTGTGTATAAATATTCTAGTAATTTCTAAGATAATTTGTATAATTTTAAAGTTTTTGGACTCGGAAATAATGAAGGTTTTGGGTGAAAAATGTGGAAGGTAATATTGTGGATGTGTCAAATAACTCACTGGTACGCCAAATTCAAGTGGGTTTTAGCACACTGTAGAGATGCAACATGCCCCACCATCAACATTAATTTCCGTTGTGGAAACTTCCAGCAAAGGCGACCCAATCCACCCACTTTCAGAATATTAGGTTATGATTACTGTGTTGTGTATGGTGGCGGCCTCTGTCTACAATGCAAAGGGTGTTTTTAACATATGCCCACGCCAATTTCCCCATGATGCTCAAGTATTTAGACATACTGTGCAAATAGCTCGCATGCATTTATATGTTCATTTTGCGATGTTATCGAGAGACGAGAACTTCATATATTTTTTTTCAAACTTTTAGAGTTGGTCTTGGTGTAGTAGGATTGATGTTATTCTTCAACGATTTTTTTTTAACAAACCGAATTATATTTTCAATCAAAAAATGAAATCATCTAATTTATATCATTAATTCCTCTTTATATAGAATATGTTTGTATTAGCTATATTTATGCCTATAGGTCCCCCCTTTGGAATTGCTGAGTTAATGAAGCTTTTAATTACAAATTTCAATCTTATGATCAGTATTTAAAGATGTCAGCATATTCTTTGTCTTACTCCCAATTCAATGAATAAGATTTAATGCTCACAACTTCGTTACATTTATAAATACATCCGTTAACATGTTTACTTTTTCACATTTACCTAATCATCTTAAGAAATTACTATCCAACTATATAATTACTACATTTACTTAATTACCAATAATTAATATCTATGTAACCATTACCAAACAATACCTCATATTCATTGACACGGATCCCATCTCCATTGCCACGGATCCCATGTATCATATTGGGGCAAGCGTTTTTTTTAATCCATTGCCACGGATCCCGTGTATCATATTCGGGCAAGCGTTTTGTTAATGCATCTGAAGTGTGCCATCTACTGATGCCACGTTTAACGGCCGTTTCAATTTAAATTTTCAATTAAAATTATCAGGTGGAGAGCGGGTAGGTGAAGGTGCGTTTCAATTTCAATTTTCAATTAAAAATATCAGGTGGAGAGCCGGCAGGTGAAGAGGGCAGACTGCAGGTGAAGAGCAGTAGGGTTTTAATTGTATCTCACACATTTCCTTTCCATTTATGAGTGTGGTTAAGTTTTACTTATTGGCATTTCACATAATTTGTTTTAAATCTATCTCCATATATGTTAATATTTGTATTCATTATTATGCAGGTTGTACTCTCATGAAGGTTGAAGGTCCAGATAATAGACTCTCCCTTCTTAGACGAAAGATTGAACTTGGGCATCAATGAAGAACTGGCTTTTCATCTTCATATTCGCTTGGGGTCGCCTGGGGTTTTCTCTAAGTTTTCTATCCTGTGGTGCACTCGTTGTTTTTCTGCCAAAGCGCTCAGAGCCAGGAGCTGACTCGATATAATCAAAGTCTCTCCTCAACGAACATTTGATAGAGCCAAATTTTGATAATGAATCGTGGCCGTGTTCAGTTCTCACAAAAGCAGTAGCGTGGTTATAAAAGAAAGGAAACATTCTTCATTAGAATCCGTCAGCCATGAAAATATGTCAAATTCATAGACTGGTTCTTCATTGTTATTCTCTTCTTGTAATCATGTCTTTATAATTTATACAGTTATATTCTGAAAAATAATATATAAATAATAATTCATCAATTAGTCAACTAATTAATCTAACACCATAGTAACCCGGCTTACCTTATTTGGCCACCTGCTTACATTTCAGTACCAGTTATTTGGCTGGTTAAAAACTGTTAAAGATAATTTTCACTCCATACATTTGTTTTAATCCATCAAATGCCTGTTTAATTATATATTCAAATGCCTGTTTAGTTATATATTTATTATATTAGTGATTTAAATTTTAAAATAATAAACTGATTATTACTAACTAGGAAAAGCTTTGAAAATTAATCGAGTGATAGTCAAACAGATTGATTACCAACTGGAAAAACTTTGAAAATTAATCGAGTGATATTCAAAACTTTAAAGAAATGGCAATATCACTCATACAATTTTTTTTAATTGATAAAGATAATAATATATATATATTTTAATTGATAAAGATAATAGGTTATATAAATTCATGGCTTCAAAAATCCAATCTCAACCATGTAGATTCTTATTATTTTAATGGATTTATGAATTAAGAAAGGCTTTTATAGAAGTAATTGAAATGGAAAGATTATGCTCACATTTACATAACTTTTCATACAAAATTTAGATGATAATGAAAAATTATTAATTTATATTAGAGTTAAGTTTATTAATATTATTAATAATAATTTATTAATCACAATATTAATATATAATAATATTTTTTTAAATTTATTAATAAAATATTATTAATATTAATGTGATTGTCATAACTATTAATAATATAAGTAATATTATTAATACTTTAATGTTATTATATATAATACATTTATAAATATTAAGTAATAATAAAAAAAACAATTAACTTTATTATTGGTTATTAATAATATAAGTAATTAATTATATTATAAAGGAGTTTTTTTTTAAGAGTATACATGTCTTTTATATAATGTTTATTAATTAATATTAATGTTTTATAGTTAGCAATACTATATTAATACTATATTATGGTTAATGGTTCTTAGGGTTAGTATACACATGTCCTTTATATAATAATTATTCAATGATATTAATACTTTATTATGTTAGCAATAATATATTAATAATATTCCCCGGATGGGGCGCCACATAGCAATTCAGAGCCACGCAGATTGATGTCGGGACCCAATATTAATGCATCAACCGATGACCATCCCCTCAGCCATTAACTCACCATGGATTACTGCAGCCATAACCAAACGACGAGCATTTTCGCACAAGGGAACAGTACCAGACACCAGCGCACTCAACACCAAGCCTTAATGGCTATGGCGGTCGCGGTTTCCCTCCTCCTTATCATCGGAATTGATAGCATCGAGAGGCATTTGTTCATTGCAGTGTTCACTCCACCAGCGCATCAGTAGTTCACTTCACCAGAGCAGAGATTCAAGGTCCCGTCGAAGCTCTGGAGCAGAGGAATCTGTCCGCTAGGAACCTTGGTCATTCCCAGGGTCTCCACCATTCCCAGGACACGAGGAAATCCGCGCAGGGGTGTCTCTTGGTACACGGTCGAGTCTCGACGCCAGCGACAGAGAAAGTTTGAGCAGGCGCTGGCCATGGCATCCACTCGACGACGTAGGAAACCACGAACGCCTCCCATGGCGTACGTGGAAGAAATTGCCTTCGAGGATGCCATGCAGAGCTACCCCAAGCTCTCGTTGTTTACAGTCCCAAACAAATGGAACCCACCCACTGAATTTGGCGTGGAAAACAAGCCTCCGCCTTGGGACATTCAGAATGGTTTCAAAACCAACAACCCAGAGGAGCACTTCACCAACTGTTTTGTCGAAGAAGAGACCCCTCCCGACGCAACCATGGGGATGGTGACCCAGTCTCTCAACCGTTCGGAGGAGACAAGCAAAGAAGCAACGGAATCCAGACACCCCGTCTCCATCGACAACCACTAGCAGGAGCAGCCACCCTTCACCGACTCGGGGCACCTCGCTCTCATATTCGAGCTAAGAAGTCTCATGGACGACCAGGTTTTTCGCCTTGCCAGAATTGACCAGCGGCTTGATATGATTTTCGCGGCCCACTCCAAAAATCTACCATAGCGGCAATGCCCAACGTGTACATAGACTTACGTGCTTCAAGCAGGCTGGCGACATCATGGGAACGAGGAGAAGCGCACAGGAAAATAGGTTCAATGATGTTCTTGGTTAGGAGTCCCTCTTTTGTTCTGCATTAAGCTTTAGGTCAGTTAGATTTTAGTTTTTTTACAACTAGCTTATGACTTACAGTTTGAATCTCATAAGTGACACTCCTAGTTTCCTTCGGGCAGGACAAAACCATGACTATTTTGTTAAAAGGGAAACACTTGGGATAGGATGCCCAGCTGTCTCGGTTTCCTGCTTAGGCGGGACAACTCACCTCACAAATAGTTATTGTACCTCGCTTATGATAATATAATAGGATCCATCTTTTTTACTTAAAAAAATAAAATAATGTATTAATAATATACTAAGGTGAATGGTAATGAGGGTTTGGGTTATTAAAGTTAGTGTTGTTAAGATTGTTAGAATTATTAAGGATGATTAATATAGTTATTATTAATATACAAGGGGTTTTAATTATTATTATTATTATTAGTTAATAATAATAATAACTATTACTATTATTAATACTACTTTATTAATAATCATTTATACATATCAATAATTTAAATTAAATTATTGATATGTATTAATGATTATTAATACATTAATATATAATAATATTTTTTAAAATTTATTAATAAAATATTATTAATATTAATGTGATTGTCATAACTATTAATAATATAAGTAATATTATTAATACTTTAATGTTATTATATATAATACATTTATAAATATTAAGTAATAATAAAAAAAACAATTAACTTTATTATTGGTTATTAATAATATAAGTAATTAATTATATTTTATTATTGGTTATTAATAATATAAGTAATTAATTATATTATAAAGGAGTTTTTTTTAAGAGTATACATGTCTTTTATATAATGTTTATTAATTAATATTAATGTTTTATAGTTAGCAATACTATATTAATACTATATTATGGTTAATGGTTCTTAGGGTTAGTATACACATGTCCTTTATATAATAATTATTAAATGATATTAATACTTTATTATGTTAGCAATAATATATTAATAATATCCCCTGGATGGGGTGCCACGTAGCAATTCAGAGCCACGCAGATTGATGTCGGGATGCAATATTAATGCATCAACCGACGATCATCCCCTTAGCCATTAACTCACCATGGATTATTGCAACTGTAACCAAACAACGAGCCTCTTCGCACAAGGGAATAGTACCAGACACCAACGCACTCAGCACCAAGACTTAATGGCTATGGCGGTCGTGGTTGCCCTCCACCTTATCACCGAAATTGATAGCATTGAGAGGCATTTGTTCATTGCAGTGTTCACTCCACCAGTGCATCAGCAGTTCACTCCACCGGAGCAGAGATTCAAGGTCTCGTCGAAGCTCTGGAGTAGAGAAATCCATCCGCTAGGAACCCTCATCATTTCGAGGGTCTCCACCATTCCTAGGACACGAGGAAAGCCGTGCAGGGGTGTCGCTTGGTACACGGTCGAGTCTCGACGCCAGCGACAGAGAAAGTTTGAGTAGGCGTTGGCCATGGCATCCACTCGATGGCGCAGGAAACCACAAATGGCTCCCATGGTGTACACGAAAGAAATTTCCTTAGAGGATGCCATGCAGAGCTACCCCAAGCTCTCGTTGTTTACAATCCCAGACAACTGGAACCCACCCACTGAATTTGGCATGGAAAACAAGCCTCCGCCTTGGGACATTCAGACTGGTTTCAAAACCAACAGCCCAGAGGAGACCTTGGGAATGAACAGGGTTCCTAGCGGACGGATTGCTCTGCTCCAGAGCTTCGATGGGACCTTGAATCTCTGTTATGGTGGAGTGAACTGCTGATGTGATGGTGGAGTGAACACTGGTTTCAATTTAGTAGTCAAGCAAGGCTTCCCTAAACCCTGGACGCAAAGCCTCATTGTTCCTATTTTTAAAAATGGGGATAAAAACATTCCCTCTAATTATAGG
>SNQJ01S0008006.1:362397-380248 GCA_010110895.2 Picea sitchensis | reverse complement strand
GGGAGGGAAATTAATATGCATTGCATTTGGGCTGTCAATAACGTCAAAATATCTGAAGTGGAGGTATTGGTCGGGAATGGTAAAATGAGAAAAGTGAAAGGTATTATATTATTTGATTTTTAATTATATTGTATTTCTTCAATTTATATTATACCTCCATCAATTATTATTATTCATTATTCTTACTAATTTATATTTTTTTCATTGCAGCTGGTCGAGTGTGGGATGCACTACATTTATGAATTTCTAACAATCTTGATTGGATGAAGCTATGGATAGAACAATGTCAACAACAACATGGTAGATTATCATGGGAAGTTTTATTGGACTAATCGGTAGGTGAGGACACTAACAGATCTCCCTAGATCCACCTGGATCTAGAACAAAACACACCAGAACATGGCGCTTTCCTTAAGTTTTAAATATTGAGTTTACTAACTAAAGAGGGATAGGTGACATACCATTTAAATGTCGCTTCCTCTTGCCATTGCCATCCTAGCTCCATTCCAATGCTCATACAATGATGATCCTGCAAAAGAACACAACCAACCAAAGTGATAGTAATAGCATAAACTTAATATAAACCTATGTATGTGATCAAGGAATCATACAATAAAACACAACAAGTTTTATAGGAAAGAATCATATTGTTGTATCATATTAAATGTGAAAGAGATATTACAACCATGGCCTTGATGTCATAAGGTCCCCAAAGTGATAGTAATAGCATAAACTTAATATAAACCTATGTATGTGATCAAGGAATCATAATAATAAACACAACAAGTTTTATAGGAAAGAATCATATTGTTGTATCATATTAAATGTGAAAGAGATATTACAAATCCATGGCCTTGATGTCATAAGGTCCCTTCAAATTTTCCTTCGCTCCCACACACTTATTGCTCCAAGGATTCTGGGACCATGGATCCTCAGAAGTACCTCACAATCTATCTTGACAAAAAATCTCAAAGCCACTTCTAACTAAGCTAATAATTCCAAGCTAACCAAAGCTAAATTTAAAGCTCTATCGAATCCAAGCTAATCCCAAAGCTCCAAAAGCTAACCAAAGCTAACAAAAAACTAACTCTCTCCATGAGAAATCCTCTCCTTTATAAGTTGAAGAGGATAAGGTGAGGAGGTTAGGATGATCCCACGATCCCATTCAACCTTTCTTCTAGAAGATTCGAGAAACGCTTGTTTTTCCCATCGCAGGCATTTCCTCGCACTTCGCCTATAGAGCAACCTCAACATCTCACGCTCTAGCTATGGTGCAACCCGGTGGAGAATCGTCATTCTCGCACCCTGTTTATATAGCAACCTGCGGAAATTTTTCTTTATAAGGTTTTTTACATATGAAAAAGCAACTTCTTTTCTCGTGGAAAGTTCTTCTCCCTTCTAGGAACTCGTGCCACTAACCCCTCTAAAGGAAACGAGATAGGGTTTACATCATTAATGGTCATAGGGGATGACGCAAAATAATGTGTATCAGAGCCCCCCAAAGTATGAAGTTAGAACGAGTGATAGCTTAAATACTTTGTTCCGTGTGTAGGGAATAAGAAACGGGGCCTACCGAACCCCAACAAACAAGGAAATACAAGACAATAATATATCATCACCGAGGTAGGCATTCCCATACTCGTAATACAAATGACTCAAGTATAAATGTGAACATGTGAATATCCATGTCAAGTAAGACGTGTCATGGCCACCAAATATACACTATGGATCCATGCCAATATGACTCAAATATGAACATAGCCACCAAAATACATTGTGGATCTATGTGTGTTAAAGACTCAAATTTGAACATATCCACCATACATACAATGTGGATCTATGCACAATACAAATTGAATATACTCCAACGCAACCTCGGATTCACTTAAAATATCTAGGGTCTTCATCTCCACCACTCTATAGTACAAATCTAACCATGTGGGAATACATGTGTCAAGTCGAACATGGGAAGAAACCACTTGATTACCTGTCATTAGTGTATACCCGTTAACAAGTGCAAGGAAAATTACCATTAATGTCACTGACTTGCACTGCACAATCCAACTAATGAATGTGAATAATTGAGATGAGGTTGAACACTCGACGTAATCTCTCGATTATGGGTCGATAATGAAAACCCACCGCCGAAAGAGGAACCCGCCATTGAGGCATGTAAGTTCCAAGGTACCAATTAGTTTCTAAGTCTAATTCCCGATAATGAGTTGAAGTCGACATTGTGAAAAGACCTCACAGAAGGTCCTTTATGTATCCCTCATCAATGACACTAAACAAGTAACAAGATTTGATAGTAGATCAGAAAGTAACAAGTAATTCAGATTGACTCAGGATGACCACAACAGTAAGGCTTAAGGACTGCAGAAATGGCCAATGCAACAAAAGGATTTTCGGGTTGAACTTATCTTTAAACATAATACTACACGACAACCTAAGGCTCTGGAAATACCGACTAACAACAGGGATCAAAACCGAATTTGTGGCCATTATAGAGTATGATCAGAGACAAGTGGGATTTTCCAACTCAGACACAAGGCAGTGAAAGGACAAGTCATGCCCTAAAAGTGACTCTTCCATGGAATACATTTTTGTAATAATAATAATTTTCCAAATTTTCCCCACCATTTTTGGCAAGTACCTCTTTATTTTACGCAATATTGAGGAGGATAACATATGCTTGTCAATTTAAGCTCATCCTTCGTGATGAGTCCCTCAGAGTATGTTTAATGAACCCTAAGAAGGAGGGTGGTTCACCCCACATGCCTTCTAAATGTTTGTTTTATGAGTCCAAAGAAAGAAAACTAAAGGTTTTTCATGATTATAGAGTCCTGAAAACACTTAAAAGAGAACTCTCTCTTTAACCTTTTTCAAAGTAGTCCGATGAGACCCAAAAAGAGATAAACTATCACTTAGACTTTTTCTTCAAATACTTTAACGAATGTTGAAAATAACAAGATTGCTCGACAATCTTTTCATGTTTAGAGAGTCCTGAAAAGGGCTTAAAGGAACCTGTGGGGTTCCTTTTTCATATATCTTTTATAAGTCCAAAAAGTGATAAAAGTATACCTTGCCAGCCTCGTTGATTTATGAGAATGAGAAAGAACAAATACTAAGTCTCAGAATTTATTCGCTGCATTTACAGAAAGCATGAGAAAGAACAAAGACTAAGCTCGAGATTGTTTTCATTTTACTGCTAAAGCTTTTAAAACAAAACAAAACTATGCTTTGGACATATTTTATTTTTACACAAGATAAAAAACTAAACAAAACTATGCATGAACCTGGTTTCATGTTTACGCTAAGCTTGAACCGTGAGGGAAACTTCTGTTTGAGGTAAGTGGTTTCATTTTATTACTGCTTGAACCATAGAAAACTATGCTTGCAACTTCCCAACGCATGGTTGGTACTTTAGCCCCAAGCTTAAGAAGCTAGCAACTCAAACTTCAACATGAAGTCCTAGGGTCAGAGAGTATTTCAAGCTTTCGTTTCATCCAACTGCAGGAGAATGAAATGAAGCTCAAATACTAGATGAAGGACTTGACTCAATTAGAGAGGGGGGAAAACTATTTCATTTTTAACCAGCTTGACATAGAACAAGAACTATGCTCGTAACCCATGTTTCATTATTTAACAAGGTTTCCACAAAGACGAAAACCGCCCTTGCAAGTATTTTACCTTTAACGAGCTTGAGTCAAAACTATGCTCATATACCTTTGTTTCATTTTTAACTAGGTTGCCTCAGAGAAGCAAAACTATCCCCAAAGTGGTTTCATTTTTAACCAGCTTGAAACAAATACTGAAACTGTGCTCAAAGTTGGTTTCATTTTTTAACGAGGTTTCCTCAGAGATGTAAAAACTATCCTTGTAAGTTCTCTCATTGATCATGGATTCCAAGAGGACAATGCTCGAATGGCACCATGTCAAGGGATTGCACCCGGTCATGGCTTCCAAGAGGTCTCTCACTAGAAGGAATAAATACACTCTAGAAGGACAACACCATGTCGAGGCTGGCGACAGAGTAAAGAGATCATGCTCTAACAATCCTATTGAACAGATCACCATGTCAACTAATGGATCTAAGTCATC
Organism: Picea sitchensis; assembly: GCA_010110895.2. Lineage (NCBI taxonomy): Eukaryota > Viridiplantae > Streptophyta > Pinopsida > Pinales > Pinaceae > Picea > Picea sitchensis. Next base: position 376,147 of record SNQJ01S0008006.1, on the reverse strand, counting down.
ATAAATTGAAACCATTGGCGACAACGCCACATAATTAAACTGTGGCAGGGGTGATACCATCCGCATATAAGAACCATTCAGGGAGGAAACTGTGGGTCAATCAATGTTGATCAATAGTCACAACCCATCCATCAGTGAGGGAAATATATCACACCAAAAAGAGACACGTCATGGCATGACATAATCTCAAGGAGTAAAGTTTAAACTAAGGGGTCTTGGACTACCATGACAACAATAAAGACATTTTTCCCTCCCAAAGCAGGTAGGGAAATCGAAGGGTCCCTAAAGGTGCTGACCGGTTCTCTATTAAAAGCTAAAATATTCCTTACATAACCGCACACAAAGCGGAGGACAACCCAAAGCTTTCCCAGCAATAGAGGAAAAAATACTAAAAGACGAACCTTCATCTATAAGTGCATGAGGAACATCCCAACCAAAAACCTGCACTGTAATCTGGAAAGGAATGAGAGAGGGAAGACGAGGTCCATTTAGTTCACCCCCCAATCAAAAAACATGGCCTCATTACTTGGAGGGGGTCCTACGGGAGAAGAACGAATACCCCTCGGCACAAGAGATTCTATATCAACGAGAAAACATGGGCGTGATTTCCGTTTACTCTTCTGAAGGAGAGTAGGATCGATCGATGGAGAGATCGATCAACCACTTGAGTGTCATTCTCCAAGGAGAATGGGGTCAACATATGGAAACGGATCAACCATCACTCTATAAGTGGACACTTCTAACGGGAGAGTGGGACCACCGAGGATGGATTGGATTCATCGCTTTAGTTTCAATTTCCAGGGGAGAAATGATTGACCCCAGGATGGCATCGATCAGCCACTTTTCAACTAGTTCAACTAAGTACATGACCATATTGATGACATGATCAACCGATTGACCGGTGAAGGGACCAGAGGGATCATTCCATCAACTACAAGTAGTTTGAGAGAAAGCTTGCGATAAAGCGGCCGAGCTGGTATGTAAATGTCGAACGTCTTCAGTACCCTCAAATCTTTGTCCATATGAGGGCAAAGATGAGTTAGATGACTCTTTTTGCATAACATACACGGGAAACCTGGATCTACTTTTCTTCTTCCCAACCAGATCATGACCAGTTGACTGGAGTTCATCAGTATGTTGTTCGAGAAGTTAATGACATGGTTGGTTAGGGTGTAGACCATACTTATATAACCTGATAGACCAGTGGAAATCCTTAAGAAAGATAATTTTACAAAGCCCTATGGGTACTTGGGCTTATCGGTTGTTTGGGTGATCTTGACATCATCAACACCCTTGTTCAATGCGAATCCAAGGTTTTTTCCATTGTTTGGCAATGGTCTATAGGTTTTGACCTCGCTATCTTTCTTCTTCTTAATCTTCTTTCTTCTTCTTCTCTTATTCACCGGGTTACTATCTTTAGAGCTTTCACTTGGCGAAGAAGATGAAGTGGAAGAATACCTTGCAAGTGAGAAGGCGAAGAAGACCTTATTCGTGAAGAAGGTGAAGGATCACGAGGTTGATGCCTGCGGGGGGAAGTGCTTATGACTAAAGAACTAACTACATTCAGGATTACCTAAGTGGAAAACAACCAATTACTAATCCACAGTGATACCTCGAATACCAAAGTAGCAATGTGAGGAGGATCGTATGTTTCCATAGGAAGGAAAATAAAAGGTTCCCCTGGAGTAGGGGTTGCTCCATTGGTAGTTTTGGGAATTGACGCCATTAAAATAAATATCTAGCCTAGATTATGCTAGGGAAAATAAACAATGCACGCTAAAAATATTGGAAGCAAGCAAACAAACAAACCTTCAATGAACACACTAGTTGGTGATGAAATCCAACGCCGCTGGAACAATGTAAGAAAGGGATTGGAGGATAGAGCTGGTGGAAAAGTTATGTTGACGACTTACTTAATGGACTTACACCTAGGTGAAATCTCCCACACATAATCGTGGGTATAACCTCCATAAAGGGGACCGAGGAGTCATTAACGCCGATTCTAGGTACCGTGAAGAATTGCCCATCCACAAATACCTCTTATAAAGAACCTAGAGAGATAGTGGCCACTAAGGTTACCAATTACTACAATGATGCCTAGGAAATAGTCGGCAGTCTGATCCACACACAAAGGAAGGGCAGTGGTATCTAGATCAAATCAACTTGAAAGGCCTCACCATTGTATATACCCTGCTTGCGACCCCCATAACACGCACAACCTCTACACCAAGACCAACAGCAAAGGTGAGTAACTCTGCCAACCTCAATGTGACCTCGTGATTGACCCTTGTGTTAGAAGGATTCCCCAGACAAAATGTAATAAGTAGATTTAACCGCCTCCCTAACTCAAGATTCTATGTTTGTTTGCAACTTTGAAAGTTATCTTTCACACCTATTCCAAAGCCCTACAACTAATCTTATGGTGGCTTCATACCGAAAAGATAAGGAAATATCTAATCAATTTTTATAACCGCTTCATTTTATGGTTGTTGTTAACTCAAGAGGAAAAAATGGCGAACAATATGGTTTACCGACTCGAAAGTTATGTAAAGATATGAAGATGCAATCTTTCATTTCGGCGAAAGCTATGCTACTAGAAGGAGAAACATTTATCATTTCCATATGCACGATGTCCCAAAAATATATTAAACTCATCAATATCAATATTCTCAAGAAATGAGAAAAGGTATTGAACACCAATGCATCATATCATGCCCTCCCTCGGCCATGAGGGAAAATTTTTCATAATTTAAGATCAAAATGCCAAGAATCATGCAATTTCACTACTTGAAATGCAAGGATGCCCCCAATCTAATATAAAGAAAGAATTAAATCTTTTGTTTCAAAAATTTCACTAAAGAAATAATGAACTTTCTTAAAACAAAGAAACCCAAACTAAAAGTTCTCTTTAAAGCTTAACTATTCACAAGAAATCTGATCTTTCCCCAAAACAATTTAAAGAAAAACACATGCTTTGTAATTGAAATACACCCAAAGCAAGAGACTAATCCTTCAAAACCAAACAAAGAAAGATGGATAAAAGAAACTCAAAGAATGTCAAGAAGATCAGGAACAGATCAATATATGCTCCAAAATCTCAATCCAACTTTGTTCAAAGCAAATTTGGGCATCAAAAAAATGACAAGAACCTAATCCAAAAAATTTTATAAACAAGTTCACAAGCAAGTAGACATGAGAATCAGCATTCTCGCAGGGCTGAACCAAAGTTGATCGTGAGGGGTTCAAGACCGACTTAACACCAGATGCTAACTCGTGTTTCTCAAGAAGTCAAACAAGAAAAATTTGAAAAAGGACTAAATTTGAGTTCACTTTCAGATCCAAAGAGTCTCTGATGGATCTCCCATGCACTGTGAGACCGAAAACAAGCAATCAAAATAGGGAAACTAGACCAACCAGGAAACAATCCGTTCCCCTGGAGTTGCTAATTTTGTTATCCGACTAATCGGTAGGTGTGGATACTAATAGATCTTCCTAGATCCACCCGGATCTAGAACAAAGTCACTGCATCGATGGCTTTCCCCTTAAGTTTGGGCCATATGGAATTTACTAACCAAAGAGGGATAGGTGACATACCATTTTAAATGTCGCCTTCCTCGCCACCATCCTAGCTTCACTCCAATGCTCATACAATGATGATCCCGCAAAATAACACAACCAACCAAAGTGATAGGTAATAGCATAAACTCAATATAAACCTATGTATGTGATCAAGGAATCATACAATAAAACAAAACAAGCTTTATAGGAGAAAGAATCATATTGTTGTATCATATTAAATGTGAAAGAGAGATTACAACCATGGCCTTGATGTCGTGAAGGTCCCTTTCCAACTGTCCTCGCTCCCCTACACTTCTTTTCCAAGGATTCTCGAGACCATGGATTCTGGATAGATATTCAACAATATATCTTGACGAAGCAAATCTCAAAGACACTCTTAACCAAGCCACACCCAAGCCAACCAAAGCTAACCAAAGCTTATATCATCCAAGCCAATCCTGCCAACCAAAGCTAACTTTCTCCATAAGAACTCCTCTCCTTTATAAGTTGAAGAGGATAAGGTAGAGGTTAGGATGATCCCACTAAATCATGAAAGCGAAAAGATCCAAACCATTTGATGCCACTCACCATAGAAGCTTCTCCTTCTAGGAAGATTTGAGAATATGCTTGTTTTTCCCACGTTAGCATTCTCGCACCCTACCTATAGAGCAACCTCCAAACCTCTTGAAACCCAGCTATGGTACAACCTGCGAGAATCGTACTGCGACCCTTCCTATATAAAGGCAACCGCTAACTTCTCTTTTTATAGGGTTTTTGCAAGGGAAAAAACAACTTATTTTCTCAAGAAAAGTTTTTCTCACTTCTCTCTTCAGGAACTCAATCCACTGGGACTCTAAAGGCAATGAGCAGGTTTACATCATTAACCTGGCCATAGGATGAGGCACACGTAACAAAAGAAGGGTGGCTACATTAATTAAAAGAGCTCAATGTAATGAAGATCACAATCTTAAGAAAGGGAGATTGATTTAGCATATGGTTTAAAAGATAAAGAGGTAAGCATATAAAATTTTACCCACACATTTTGTATAATAACAAAAAAGCTAAATGTATTATTTTTTTTAATATTTATTATGTTTAAATAGGTTTATGAATTATTAATTTATTTTTACTTGTCAGGAATATTGCAGCTTGAAGCACCCCAAAGCTATGTGGTATAATGGTCAAAAACTTCGCTAAAAAGGGTGGATGATACAAAGAAAACCACGATTCATGGATAACTACGTTGTTTCAAGTCACCAATTTTCTTCTAGAAGTGACAAACATCAAGACTAACAAAAAATAGATATTATGGACATTTGATGATATAATCGAAAGTGTGACTTCAAATCCTTTCCTTCAAGTTAGTTCTGCTTGAGGTCAAATGGTATCGCTTAATGGATAAATGAATGTGATCCTCAAAGAACTATTATTCAACATGACAATGGTTTTACCATGGTTAATACAAGGACATTTGAACTAGGTCCAGAAATTTATGTTCTTCCAAGCCAATGTGAGCAAGTATTCTATTGCGAGGTTCCTCGTAAACTGTGTTGGTTGTTTGTTGTTAGATATGATCCAAGAGGAAGGCATGTAAAGTATAATTTACTAGAAGAAGATGATATTCAAGAACTAGAAGGTGACACAGAGGAACATGAGGAGGTATACCATTTATCGTTAGGATGACTAAGTCGAGGGAAGTTGATCAACTTCATATGATGTAGATGATAATGTTCTCGATGACGCTATATCCGATGATGATATTATGGAAAATTATGACAAGACTGATGATGATGTTGATATGAAAATCCATTCAACGACATGATTCAAATACCGATGATGATACTGCATTATGTTGAGTTGGGTGAAGAAGAAGATCAATGATATTCCCACATGTGGTGAGTCATTTGTACTCATAGATCTTTTATGTTTTTTTCTTTCATGTAATATTAGTGTCGCTTTTAATTATAGTTGTTAAATCTAGATAGATTGGGCATTGGGGAAATGGCAATGTTCACGATGAAGATGATATTGACGATGTTGAGTTTGGTGAAGACATACAGATTTTTACATGTTCTTTATTATTTCATATTGGGTATGGATAAATTGAGAGTGATGTGAGGGGGGCATAATTAGGCATGTGTCTAGTCTAACCATGTCAAATTTTGATGCATACATGCACATATTGAAGAAATTTCAACGTTGGACCCATTCACTGCTCACTATGTGAAGTCGGTGCATGACATTTGTGGTGGGTGAATTTAAGCTTCTGTGACATTAACTCGACTTGGTAATTCAATAATCAAACCCTCCTTAAGTACTATGCAGGGACATCAAACATCCTTAAGTATTGTGATGGGTGTTATGAGATCCTTAAGTATTATTCGGGTTTGGTGTAGGAAGAAATTTGTGATGGGTGTATTGGAAGTTCCATGTCAAATGTCAAGATAGTTCTGACATCGATTCTATAGAAGGGAATGATGAATGATGACAATGAGAGGTGCAACATGATGAACGTTGATGAAAATGTGGACGATCTCAAAGATTATGTGGGGAAATCATACATCCTTGAGTCTTGAAACCCTCCCATATCGTCAAGGCATGTGTCTAGTCTAACCATGTCAAATCTCGATGCATACAGGCACATACTGAAGAAATTTCAACGTTGATCCCATTCACTTCTCACTATGCGAGGTCGGTGCATGAAATTTGTGGCGGGTGAATTGAAGCTTATGCGATATCAACTCGACTTGGTAATTCAATAATCAAGCCCTCCTTAAGTATTATGTGGGGACATCAAACATCCTTAAGAATTGTGATGAGTGTTGTGAGATACTTAAGTATTATGCAGGTTTGGTGGAAGAAATTTGTGATGGGTGTACTGGAAGTTCCATGTCAAATTTCAAGATAGTTCTGACATCAATTCTATAGAAGGGAATGATGAATGATGACAATGAGAGGTGCACCATGATGAATGTTGATGCAAATGTGGACGATCTCAAAGATTATGTGGGGACACAATACATCCTTGAGACTTGAAACCCTCTCATACTATCAAGGCATGTGTCTAATCTAACCATGTCAAATTTTGATGCATACCGACACATATTGAAGCTTCTACGACATCAACTCGACTTGGTAATTCAATAATCAAACAATGAAGTCAATAATCTAGTCAATGAATTCAACAATAAAAAAATGAAGTCAATAATCTAGTTAATGAATTCAATTGAGTTAATGAAGTCAATTTATTGATGGTTCATCCATTTGGGTTGCAAGCTAGGAATCAAACCTACTAGAAACTAGCATTGGCAAGAGGAATGAAATTATGATTATGTTCAAAATTATCCAGTTTTTGTTGCTAGTGTTACCCCTCATTTTACATGAGGCCTACACTAGTATTTTTTCACTACTCTTGTGATTTTCATCAAAAAGGTAGGCTTACAAGTTGATCTTTGGATGGCCTAGGGGTTTCTTGGTTTTATGTCCTAGATCATGAAGGAAGATGACCACTTATATTGGATGTTGCTTGCACTTATGTTTATGCTTATTATTGAGGACACACACATTTATTGGAGCCTTATTGCACTTTCTTTCGTTACGATTCCTCATGTGGGTGTCATTGGGGGTCCCTCAACAGTGACCTAGACATGGGAAACATTGATCTGCGAATGGGGCCAACGTTGAATTTTTTTCAAATTGTTTCCGTGTGCACTGAAATTTGACATGGATAGACTATTCACATGCCTTAAGGATATGGGAGGATTTATGGACTCAAATTCGACTCACAGTACACCCACTTGTTTTGTTTCTAGACTTACTAGACTTATGTCTTACCAGTAGATATCGAACCGATCAAGTAACAAAAAGGGTGCCTCGAAAGGTTCTTCGTCACATTCCCATAATTCCACATTTGCAATGGTTGTTCATGTTTGAAAGCATAACTCATTTGTTTGATACAATGCATATGTTAAGTGTTTAGATACCTAAGAATCAATTGTTTGACCTATTATTAAAACTAGGCCATCTAATTAGGTGGTGGGCGCAATAGTGAAGAGTTTGCTAAAGAGAAATACACAATAAAATATTTCGCAATATGATTTTTATAGGGAAGACCTTTTAGATATTTCCTTACCTCCAACTTTAGAATTTTCTTACAACACATCATTTAACCACACTCTCTTTCGTGCATGGGTCAATGYTAAACCATTACTTACAATTGGATAACTTTTYCCCTTTTGTGGTAACAACTATGTAATTTCCCCCTCTAAAATATTATGAGAATATCTAGGATTTTTTATACTCATCCATGGTTGTTCAAACAAGTTGGTAGTCTTGAAGTTATTTCAATGCCATATAATGTTACTCCCTTATTGACTAGTATTTGAGGGTTGCAACATGTAGATATAACATATCAACATCCTTAAAGGATCTTCCTCTCATGGGAAGGTCACCCCCTTTAATAATCTATTTCGCTTAGGTAAACCCTCAACTTGGTCATCCTTTTACATTAAGAAGGTTTCCTCTATGTGGCTTATGGATAAAGAAAAAATACCTCCAATCTTTGATCTCCAAATATTATGGATCTTTCCTAAAGGATATAATGTATGATTGAGTACAACTGTTATAATTTTCTTCATTATAGAAATTCTCATTGTGGAGATGACACTATGATAGCTCATGCCAAAGGACCCTATTTCATTGACGATGTGGGACTCATTATAAGGCCATGTACTCACATATGTGCACCTTGTGACCTTTGTTCCCAATAATCACATCCTCCTCATTGACCTTTTTCTTACCTTTATTAGTGGATGGAATACTAGAGACCTTTTTCTTACCTTTCTTAGTGGATGGAATACTAGAATACTAAATATTTCCCTTTTTCTTACCTTTATTATGCAAGAGCTATTCATCCAAAGTAGGAATGCATACATTAATGTTAAGACTATACAATTGTTACTTGTTGAAGTTCTTATATGACAATACAATCCAATTGAACCATTCCAAATTCTCTTGTAAGACTAGATTGGGATGTCCATGTTCAAATTCCCCATCTCATATATCTCTCCATATAAAGTTCATTTTTAAGAAAAAATTAAGAATGTATCTACCCATATGTGAAATGTTAGAATGTCGTACTTTCCATGTCAAAATAGAGTCACAAGAAAATTGTAATTCTCTCTAGATAAAATCATCCTAATACTAAGTTGTAAGAGTCGAAACTACCTTCTCCCTTTCTTCTCAAACTATTCAAATTAGTGAAAAAGAACCACCAATCATGAAATCACTTGAAGCAACATTCACATCATTGAGGGTGAAAAGTCTTTTTATTTTGGATCTAAATTTTCCTTTAACAATTATGTATTAGGTCAATCTTTTTGAAGGTTCATCACCAATCATTGAACTCACTATCTGCTTTCTTGACATGCTTCCTCCATGCACAATTATATTAGTTTATATGAGGCCTTTGCCTTTTTTAGGCAAGGCAAAGATGCTCCATGGAACCAATATTGACAATGCATGGTCCACCTCACTTTTAGAGCATAAAAAACCTCTAAGCACTCAAGTTTCTATATGACTAATTTTGGAAGAAAAAATAAACCAATAAACGTACATAATAAATGTGTCTTTCTTGAATATATTTTCTATAGCCATGATTTTATTAACAAAATGCATGTCTCTAAATAATGAACTATTAAGTTTTTGTTAAAAAATTAATATCCTAGCAACATGGGAAGGAACAGAATGGGCTAGATGCTCATGACTCAATACTTTATTTTTTTAAATTGACTTTGAAAAGGCCCATGAGGTCAAGTTTCCATAAATCCTGGTCACACTTAAGGCTCTTGAATTTGTCCCCTTTTTCCCTAGAGCCATGGAAAATATTCTTAGAAGCAATGATGTATCTCTCCATCAACATATATAAATAAGAGGAAGTAGGGCTAATCCATTATATTTGACAAGGATCTATGTTGGCACTTGAAATTTATGTGATGGTAATAGAAGCCTTGGTCTACTTGATATTTCAGATTAACAGTTTATGTTTCATTAAAGACATCCCTCTCCCTAAACAAGGAATAAATTATATATATTATATAATATATAACTATAATAAAAACAAAAACAAAAACAAAAATACAAAAAAAAAAACAATTAACAAAACATAATTTGAAAACAAAAGACACATTTCATCACGCGCAAGCTAGCTGGAGGAGAAGGTCGAGGTGAGATCCCACGTGAGCTAGCTAGAGGAGAAGGACGAGGTGAGATCCCGCACGAGCTAGCTGGAGGAGAAGGCCGAGGTCAGATCAATAGAGAGGAGGTTGTAGGTTGCGCGAGATAGGAGAAGGAGAGGAGGTTAGGGCAAAGAGGAGGGCACATGGAGGAGGTAAGCCACACGAAGAGGAGGGCATGCAGAGGAGGTCAGGGAAAAGAGGAGGATTTGATCAGAGCCAAGGGAAATTTGATCAGAGCACCAACAATGACGCCGCCAAAATCAGTATGCTCAAGTTTTGTCTGAAATATTTTAAAAACAATTATGCACAATATGGTCGATGGGCCTCCTACCAATCCTTATTTTGTCAAATTACCTTCTCATGTAGGTACCAAGTTTTTCAAATGGGCCCAATTGTGTAGAGAAATCAACGGGTCCAAAATTTCAATGTAATTTTGTTGGTTAGTCTTAGTATTTTTGAATTCTGTGATGAAGGCTTGTTACAGTTTGTTAAAGGTTTTGAGAATACATAAAGGGGTATTATGCACATACTTCATGTACCATTTCAAAACCCAACCTTTCAAGGATGTTTGGAATTTGACCAAAATTGTTTCAAAGTCATTATATTCTTGGCACTCTAGTTGGATTCACATAAAAGATAATTCTATTCTTCATCATCATCACCTTTCACTGAAAATTCAAGGAGTTGAAGCATAAACCTAACTTGGACCTCTACCATGTTGATGACTAGTGTATGGAAAAAAAAACCCTTTTGACCTTGGTTTTCTCGTTGGGTTCTAGATACTATGTCTCGTAGAAATATTATTATTAATTACTTTCCCTTCCACTAGAACCCTACTAACTCTTGGTATGATCAATCCTCCATACTACAAAGGTCTCACATTTAGCAAGATTGGGTCTTTACAGTTGAACCAAATGTAGGCTTGAGAAAATTATAGGGCCCACTTAAGTGTTCAACATAGGCATTGTAGTCTAGTATTGGCATATCAATCCCTTGTTACAAGGAAGGTCTCACCCGAAACACCTTGCCAAAACCTTAGGATTACGCAAGGAAATGTAATATAACATAGTGTGCCATTGAAACTACTTTAACAAACATTCCATTATTCCAACCTTCAATTATCTTATCTTTTAAGGACATGACTAATTAAAACTCGGTGATCAAAAAAGGATCCAGAGAAGACTAATAATAACTCAGAACTCATAGAGGTAGCTCAGAACACTCATAATGGCTCCAACAGTCAGAGAAAGGGAAAAAATTAAAAGTTCCCAAAACTCAGTAAAAATAACATGATTGCAAAGAGTGCGTCACAAGCTTTCTAACAACACAAACGACTCGTCAAACAGAGTTACGGTTTGAAATATATTCCCAGTCAAAGTTGTGGTCAACCAGGGCCAGTTAGCAGGGGACACATCATCATCCGTACTGTTGAATTCAACATCTGATGTGGAAGGGTGACATCATCATATAGGACGCTGACATTAGCATGACACATGGAAGCACCAGAGGCTACCATGTGTCACTCATTAGTGGACTTTTCAAGGGTCCATGTGGACCAATAGAAAAGTGCCACATGGCACCCCCATGAGACACCATGTGGCACCACCCATGGATCGCCACGTGTCAGTACGAAAGTGAGAGGGTGATCCACGTCATCATACAGGAAAGCGTATCAGCAGGTGCCACATGGCCCAACCATCGGGTGACACGTGGCATCCCGAGAATGGCCAATGTTGGCCCGTAAACGATTTTAGTTTTAAAAAGAAATGGCGGGTCCGCCAAATCTAGCAGACAACACCAATTCTATATGGTCATTGGTGGAGCTTCTAGCGGGCTGCTAAATATAGCGGAGTAAAAACAATACAACACACACACACACACACACACACACACACACACATATATTAACCACTACCAAAAACGGAGTTCGACGGGTTTGACCTCGGAACCTATGGCTAGTACAACACCTTCAGAACTCCTCCCTAACCAGCGCGCTAAGAGGTGTTTCTTGGTATATCTACCACTACCATTATTTAAAAATGAAAATCTGCCTAGATCCAAGAGAGGGGGAGCAATCGTACTGTACAATCCATAGGCACAAATTTCGAGACGAATGCTGTGATAATTGCAGGTACAGAGGGCATGGAAACTGAGACATAATTCCTCTTGAGCCTGGGAGTGCCAGAGTCGGATCGGAGCATGGAGATAGTCTTTTTTGGGTAATCCGATGCCATGAATCCAATGGTGATGTTTTCTTTCTGATCTAAGCACTATTTCTGCATCTTGATTTTAGAATGAGGTATATTCATGTATTTGCCAAATTCTTTCGCTGAGTTAATGAAAGATCCTACCCATTTGAGAGAAGGACTCAGAGACATAGTCCACCAAGGATGAACTCCGTTATCAAGTTTTTGTGTTCAGATTTGATGATTATGTCTCTTCATTTCTAAGTTTTGCCTTCTTTAATGGTGCACTTTAATTTATGCTCATTTAATACAATTGTTTATAAGTCACGATGAAAAGATCTTGAATCATGTTGGTATCAGAGAAATCATATTTGACTTGAATTGTTGAGTGTGAATGCTTACTAGGGCCAAGCATAAACAGGGTGAAGGAACTCTAAATACTTTCAATCCCAAAGTTGGTCGTGTATCTAGAAGGAAGAAAATGGCAGAAGAGGACAAGCGTGATGAAAAAGAGAAAAACTTCCACATGGTATTTTATCGCATGTCAGAAATGGTCAAGTGAATGTATGGAGATTACGAGAAGAGGATGAAGAAGAAAGGGAAGAAAAATGAAGCACATGCAGATGATGATGCTTTGGTAAACCAAGGGGCTGGAGGAGATCCTTCTGAGTCTCCATCTTCACCTTTGAGATCTAGTTCTTCTTCCTCTAAGCATTCTCATAATTCTCATCATTCTATCCATAAAGCCTCTTTTAAGATACCATTATTAAAGCTTGATGTAAAATTTGCTTTACCTATGTTTAATGGAGATGCTAATCCTGAAAAGTTAGATAATTGGATCTGACAGGTTGAAGTGTATTTCCATGTCCAACATATTGATGAAGAGGAAGTTAAAGTGCAACTTGCTTCTCTTTGGTTGGAAGGAACCGCTCTCGTATGGTGGGAGAGCAAGCTTCGGGACGAAATTAAGTGTGGTAAGCTTCTTTCCTCATGGTCAGAATTTAAATAAACGATCAAGAAGTAATGTTATCCATTAGGGTATTTACATAAAGCAATGATGGAATGGAAAACATTAAGGCAAAGTAAAGGACAAACTGTACAAAGTTTCACAGAAGAATTTAGGAAGAAAGATCTTGCATTGAATATTCATTTGGATTCTTATGATACTTTAATGAAATATATCGATGCACTTCACAGTTATTATCGACATACTTTGCTCTTGTTTAACCCCACTAGCCTTGACGAAGTTTGTGTGCAATCCACTCACCTAAAGAATAGGGGGAAACATGTTCAAGAAGATCCCAAAAAGAAACCTTCCAATTTCCCACAGAATACTTTTAAGAAGTTTAAAAGGAAGGACAAGAAGACCACTATAGTGATGAGAGAAGGAGGAAAACCATATTGCACCCATTGCAATAAGAGCAGTCACGATGAAGTACATTGTTGGAAACTGCATCCGAAAAAGAAACTAAAACCATTCGGTGGAAAGGGGAAGTCAAAGACCATTTCTACGGTACAACAAGATCTTGGTTCTGATTCAAGAGATGAAGGAAAGATCACAACGGTTGGAGTACAAGGTAAATATTCTCTCTGTTATCACTCCAAGAAAATCCTTAGGGTTGTAGGATAAGGATGCTTGGTAACTTAAGAAATCAATAATCAATGTGTGTGGATCAATGGGATGACTGAGGATGGCTAATGAGAAGAACAACTTATCATGCATTCGAATGAGCCAGTGCTTTTAGAAACCAATAATCAGATGCAGTAATT
>SNQJ01S0008006.1:346587-357500 GCA_010110895.2 Picea sitchensis | reverse complement strand
CTTCCAATACTTTATATCATCTTCATGGATTTATTTCAATGACAACCATCTACAGATCATGACGCAAGAAAATAACATGTTTCAACAAAACATATAAATACATATTACATTACAAGTAAACACATGTCATTAAGTACAACAAAAAATTGTTTTTTTTTTTTTTGCATATATATTGCAGCTACTTACCTCATGTATTTTTCAAGATCATACATAACTTGTTTGATGTTGTTTTCAAAGTCGTTTGGGAGAGATAGAGGTAGAACATGATGTAACAATAAAACCAAATTGTTACTTGTTCAAAACTAGACAAAAAAATAAAAATCTCAAAAAATGTATACGACCAATATATAAATATGAATACTAAAATGATTAATTACCTTAATGAACGTATGCCAATCATGTGTTTTTACCCCACCATGTTATGAGGGAAAAACTCTCTATGACCAGGGTAAACCACAACAGACCAGCATGACTGCAGAAACTACTCAATTCCAACATATGCTATATAAACCAATATGCAAGCGAGATAAGAAAGAAGCCTACCTCGTTCCAACGTTTGATGATGTTCCAATGTTGAGTACTTTGACCCAAATCTTTGTACCTGCAACAAGTTCTCAACAAACAAGCAAAGCAAGTATATAGTGATGATATAAAGGGGTTAGCACATTAGATAGCATAAAAAACATTACAAATATGCCCATGGACAATAATCATATATTTGCACGATACCAATTGGATGGGAAAGGAGTATTTCTATTAATAAATGATCAGCATAAGCAAAAACATTACAGACTTCCGTGTCGGCATGGTTCGAAACCAAGAAACCAAGTTCCTTCCAACTGGGCCTCCACCACTTCAATCCTCCACCAAAGGAAAGCTCATAGAAAATAGACAATGAGGTTCTCTCAACAATAGGGAAAGATCTTGGGGGATGAACATTGTGTTCAGACTTGAAGGACAAAGGGATGTAGACTCAATATGCAGTAATTTCTCCAAAGTAACTTTGCTCTCAAAGTTGAATGCTTTCTCCTAATTTCCAAAGCTCGAAATTGTGCTCTTATAGCCTTCAAAATGCAACTGAAGGGCCGAGTCAAAACGTTTCCAGTATATGGAAGGCCAAGCATCAGAGATCTCCTATCATGACATGGAAACTCGACTTCATTTTTGTATTTTCTGGCACAACTCCCGATGTACATGGGCTGTAGTGGAGCAACCTACATATACGCATGTTGTATAGTAGATAGGGTGCGTATATGTGGAAAAATATGTATTTTTATCTCTGGATTCATCAAAAAGGAATGACAAGTCTGCATAGGGAAATGGAAAAAGGTCCTATGTGCAAGATAGAAATGGTGAGACAAATCTTTCTATAACACACCAAATTCACTTTTCTTCGTTAAGATATTCTTTATGTTTGAACAAAAACCTGTGGGAAATTTAATTTTTTGAATGACCTCTTTTACACCATTGCTTTGTTGCTTTGTTAATAACCATGGAAGGTTATTTTGGTCTCCATCATTATTTGATCAGATCACACTTTGCATTGTATGATTGGCTCCTGAATGTCATTACAAATTTTGACAATTTTTTCTTTATACTTCCTGCCATCTATGATTCACCATAATGTTTCTGTCACATTCTTCTCGATATGCATTGTATCAAATAAATGAACTATTTTTAGGTCCTTATAGTAAGGCAACCTCATGAATTGAGTGGGATAACATTTCATTCCTCGTGGAAGCCCATTATTACTAACTTCACGATGATGACATTGATGAAGCATAAAAAAAATCAAAACACTATTTATCAAATGCGGTGAAATAAAATGAATAATTAAAATAACATTTCAAAACATGATTTCATTTACGATACATAAACAAAATGTGTACCTCGAGGATTAGTTCTATCATATCCCAACTTCCATAGGCGAGGTGTCATTCTTTGTGGTTTTAGTCCAGTCTCTTGTTTCTCATTGAATTTTTTTTTTCAGTAGTACGATACTTATGGTTCTTAGAGAGGAAGTGTCTATACTCATCAAACACCTCATTTCCTAAACTTTTTGACCGACGAGATTTCATCTTAGGACCACAAAATGAACATGCAAATTTACCCTTTGTTTGAAGACCTACAACAGATGGATTAATGTGAATTATTAATATACAAAATGATTATTTAAACAACATGCATGATATATTCAATTAATTATATACTATTCAAGTGTGCAATATGGAACGTTACATAACACAAAAATGCATTAGTCTTGGGGCATCATGAATTGTCCATAAAAATATTCCATGACATTGAAATCTCTTCTCCCCTATTGGTTTATAGATGTCATACATAGTGATGCCCTCCCATAACTTTAGTAGCTCGTCGATAAGAGGCTTGATATACACATTCATATCTTTAACTTGGTACTTACCTAATTGTTTGAAATTACACAAAATTACTACCATGGTATGTATATATACGTAAATAAATAAATAAAAGATGTTATGAAAAAAAGAGAAAAACGAAAAATTTAAATTCGAAAAATTAATGTAAACAAATACTTGGAATAATCATTGTCAACATTGTGTGCTCCCTCTTTATTGACATCCAAGGAGGAATGTTATTGTTGATAAAAAAAATAGGCCAGACTTAGTAAACATATCGAATCTCTCCAAATCGATTAACACAATTAGTTGTCAATGAAAGCCTAACATTATGAGGTTCATCTGTAAATTCTGGCCATTTTGCAGCAATTTCCTTAAATGCATAACCATCTGTAGGCATTCGAAGAATGACATCTTCAATTCTCTTTCGTGCATGGTAATCCATAAACTGTGTTATGCTTTGGAACCTGAACAGTCGCTGCAAATGTGGGATTATGGGAATATACCAGAGAACCTTTCGAGGGACCATTTCTGTTACTTGATCGGTTCGATATCTACTGATACCACATATCGGGCATTCTGTTTTCGACATATGTTGTCCATAATATATAATATGATCATCAAGACATGCATCTATACTTTGATACTCCATTCCAATGTCTTTCATAATGGCATGTAAATCTCGATATGTGCGAGGTAAGATATTTGACGAGGGTAACAAAAATTCACCCAACAATCTAAAACATAAAAATAAATAGTTAATGTAAAGAATAATAATTGTAAATATTGCATTTTTATTTTACACATTAATTAACACTAAAAAAATGGGGAAAAGTCAACATTTATGTAGATGTGATGAAACATATTACATGCCTTAGGATCTGTGTCATACAAGTGTTCGACAAATGATTCGTAACTTTCAAGTTCACCAACAACAATGTAGTGAAGAGAAGATTTGCTCTTGACCCTTTATAAAGTCGTTTATTTTCCTTTTCAATCAGAGGTTCATTATAAATACCATCACTATTGTCTCTGTGATCTTCATCTGGATGACCGAATAAGTCTTGGATCATTTGATTTGTCCCATCATCTTCAACTATGTTATTGATCTAGATTATTTTCGACACAAAATGAGAGCGGAGATGTAACAAAGAAATGCACAGAGATATCATAGATATCCAATAATATAACATAAATGTATCTGAGATGCAACCATAAACACAAAGATATAGTAATACACGATTTCTATTAATGAAATAAATGTACAGATATTGTAAAAATACAGAGTGAAAGACTCGCTAAAATGGTGGCAACTTATCTCTGAGAAGAGATGTGATGGCTACTCGCATTCGCAAGAACATGATCATTACAATGAGGCTCCAAATGCCTTTTTAACATAAGTAAAATCCAAAACCCTAACCCTGGAAGATGAAAGGCCAAAAGGTTTATGGGCCCCAATGGGGGTAGTTCATACATCAACTTCTCGGGGGCATAAATTTTGCATACAATCTTCGTTTGGGGCGCTCGATACACCTTTGGAAAGGTCTAACTGAGAAGACCGATTTTCATTTGGTTCAAGCTAGTGCCTTCAACGACCTCCTAGAACCCAAATCCCCAAAAAACGTCGTTTAGGGCCTCAAAACGACCCCAGAAGTTTGGAATCCGAAATACTATCAAAAAACTGCTAAGGTGGAAAACTGTTTTTTGAGCCAGTGGAATAGGTGGGTGGCCACCAATATCCACCTGGATCAATCCTCCCACCTTAGGAAGCAATGGTCTCTAGTGTGTTGAGTTCCTGGGGGAGAGGGGAAAGCGATTGCTGAATCAGAATCTTGGTGAGTTGCTTGCCTTGTTGGAGACGTCACGCTGCTTGGGTTGTGGAAGGTTGTCACAAACCTGTTGTTGGCGTGGTTGAATCTGTTCAACTAGTTGAGCTACCTGAGATGATTTTGTGATAGAAGGTGCTTGGTCTGATACTGTAGTGGTTGCAGTATCCTTTTGTTCACCTTTTGAACAGATTGTGAAGAAGCTGAATTTTGTAGTACGAGATACTACCTTGTGGCACTGTTTAGGTGGGACAATAGTTGGAACTACCTCTGGTATCCTATAAAGATGACCCCCCAGAGTGACAATGACACTACAGGGTCGAGACTGATAGATAGCATGGCACTTGCACATATATGGTTGACCCAAGAGAACATCACAGACATCCAATGGGGCAACATTACATAATACATCATCCTTGAAGGGTTGGATGTCGTATGACAATCGACACTGCTGGATGACACAAATATCTCGTCCCTGGAGAAGCCACCCGATGTTGTATGGTTGTGGGTGTGGTGTTGTCGACAATCCTAACTGTTTGACGACCTCTGCTGAGATGAGGTTCTTATGGCTTCCGCTATCAACAATAAAATGCAGCGGGGTCCCCTTCACCCACATCTGCGAATGAAAAAGGTGCTCCCCCTCTTCAGGATCTGTTGGTTCTTCTGGTTGAATTATTGCAGTTGTGACAATAGCAGTGGGGTCTGCGTCGATGATTTGTCTTTTACCAGTATTTTCAGAATCAGATTCTGAATTAGGGTTCAACTCCTTGTCTTTGATCTAGGCCACCAATGATTTTTTTGAGCGACATTCATTGGTGTTGTGCCCGGGGATTTTGTGGAAATCACACCATTTTTCGGTGTCCTTCTTTGTCTTCCCATGACCCTTCTTTTCCTGTGGCTTGGACTGGTTTTCGGGAGACTGTTTGTTAGGGTCGTCTTTATTATACTTTGGTTCTTGCGGGTTTGTAGACCCGAACTCCCGTTTGTTCTGGTGCTTAAATTTATGCTCGATTTTAACAACATATCGATAAGCAACATCGAGTGATGAGATGTCCAGAAAATCCATTTCAGTTTGGATGTATCTGTGTAGAGCCCCACGGTATTTCAGAACCAAATGCCGTTCGGAGTATTTGATACCTAGCTTGGTGCGGAAGGTATGGAAGGTATTGGTGAACTCCAGAACTGCTTGGCCCCTCTCTTGCTGCAGTGTGGTCCATCTCATATACTGGTCCTCATAGTTGCCAACAAGGTAATATTGTTTTTTTATCGCGTCCACAAAAAAATACCAAGTGGGATTGACCCCATATATTCCAGACTCCTCTGTGGAACTTTGCTCCCAACAAGTTTCCCACCAATGTTTGACATGGGGGAGAGCTTTAAGGAGTGCGAAGGTGATCTTTTCCTTGTCAGAAAAATTATGAACAGAGAAATAATCTTTTAACATATTTAACCATTTGTCTATGGAATCCGCATCTATCTGACCTTCAAATACGGGAATATCAAAATGAACCTGTACCTTGAAAGGAGAGGTTCTTCCAAAGTGGTTGTTTGATGAAGATGCGCATGTTGCTATCGGTAGGCATTGAAGGATCTGGGAACAATTCTCTATCATTTCGTCCCTCTATCGCGTGAGAGTTTTCTCAAGCAACATATTGATATGATCGTTTGCTTCGTCGTTTTTCTTTTCTTCTGCTATGGAGGGTTTCTTGGGTGTGTGAGAGCGATTGTCTTCAATAGAGACAAGCTCGAGACACAACTTGCTATACTCGGACCTCATCGGCGACATGCACTGAAAAAAACGATCAAGAGCAGTCTGCTCTAATACCATTGATCCAAATTATTTTTAGCACGAAATGAGAGAAGAGATATAACAAAGAAATGCACAGAGATATCACGGATATCTAATAATATAACATAAATGTATCAGAGATGCAACCATAAACACAGAGATATAGTAATACACGATTTCTATTAATGAAATAAATGTACAGAGACTGTAAAAATATAGAGTGAAAGACTCTCTAGAATGGTGGCATCTTATCTCCGAGAAGAGATGTGACGACTACTCGCATTCACAAGAACATGATCGTTACAATGAGGCTCCAAAGGCCTTTTCATCATAAGTAAAATCCAAAACCATAACCCCAGAAGATGAAAATCCAAAAGGTTTGTGGGCCCCGATGGGGGTAGTTGATACATCAACTTCCCGGGGAAGTAACTTTTGCATACAATCTATGTTTGGGGTTCTCGATACACCGGTGGAAAGGTCTAACCGAGAAGAACGATTTTCCATTGGTCCAAGACGATGCCCTCTATAGCCCCCTAGACCCCAAATCCCAAAAAACATCGTTTAGGGCCTCAAAACGACCCCAGAAGTTTGGAACCCGAAATACTGTCGAAAAATTGCCAAGGTGGAAAACTGTTTTTCGAGCCAGTGGAATCGGTGGGTGGCCACCGATATCCACCTGGATCAGTTATTATTGTCATCTACTTCCATGGGATTATTAACTTGATCTTCATTATCTGCTTCAGGTTCTTCATCTTGTACTACAACATCATTTTTGCTACTACTTGGTGCTTTGTGCATAAAGTTAGGGGGCAAATCTAACTTCATAATTACAAACAATCATGAAAAATTAGTGCATGTATAAAACAATATAAAAGTTTGAGAATACAATAAATATTAAAAAAGATAATGAATGCATATATAGCTAATTACCATGGGACGATATTCATTTGATCCCCCGTCCATGTGCCCATATTTTCTACAATGTTTTTTAGCTGTTTCTATTAAAATTCTTTCAGAACGTCTAGTATAACAATTTTTGCAAGGGCAATACCATTTACCGTCACCCTTTTCACCCTCTTTAATTCTTTCCCTAGCTCTAATGTTTTCTGACATTCTTCCGCACAAACATATACTGAAAAAAATACATGTTTTTTGTTCGCCAAGAAGACCGGCTTATACCCTTTTTGAAGTGTAGTTATTATAGAAAACTTGTCGCAACATCCGTAAAATGCAACATATTTATAGATTTTATAACATCACAATTCTAACGATAGTTGACCAAGTCAAAGTTGACTTGGTCAAATACTAGGTGATCGTTGGGAAAGGGAAAACCTAGTTTCCATAATGTCGCAAGTGCGACGACTATTTTACCAATGTCGTAAGAGAGACGAAAATCCAATGGCGTCACAATAGCGACGTCTTCCTACCTTTGTTTCAATAGCAACATGTGTTTGTATTACGTCGCAAGAGCAACGTTATCGGGCACTATGGAGAAATGTTTTTAAAATTTCCTCTATTTTTCAATAGTATGGCCAATTTTGTCCATAACGTCGCAAATAGAATGTCTGAATTTTTCCAATATGTACTAGTGATGGCAGAATCATCCAACATTCTGACCACCCTCTGGTGTGCTCTGGTGTGCGTTTTTCTCTGATACCATCTATCATGGGCCTAGCGAACCCTCGGTTAGATGGAAAAATGATCCAACAATCCAAATAGTTAGCTCGGGTGTGCGTTTTTTTCTAATACTATCTGCCACAGGCCAGGCGAACCCTCGGTTGGATGGCAGAATCATCCAATGTTCCCAACACCCTGCGATACCGCAACTGTTCACTTGATAGCAAGGCCACACCATGTTACTTAACCCAAACTATGCCTTCCCTTCATTTCGTTTGTTACTTCAGTTATGTTTGTGTTTTCTTATACATAGATTATACAACAATAAAGAGAAAGTATTCATACATAGCAGAAACGAAACATGCAAGTGGGCAACCAAACCATCCTAATACCCAAGACTTTTTATTAAGAAGAATAACAGTGTGTCGAGTCAACCACTCGTGCCACACAGAAAAATTTATAAGGGAGCTTTTGCTCAGTTACACAAAGAACCTGTGTGAAACACAAACAACTCTTCCTCAACGAGTCACCCCATGCGCCCTTCCTTCGTCACCACAGTTAGAAGTCTGAACGGATCACCACTCCTTCATGATTCATCTATGTAATGCTTGTGGTTCTGCCTTAGCTCATTTGTTCCCTTTCTCGGTTCAAAACTTGTCTTCTTTCTTCCTTGATGGATCATTTTTTCCTTGCGCACCCCTTCAACATGGGGTGACACAACCATTGGTAGTTTGTCCACTTTCGGGTCGGGTCTACTTTGCCAAAAAAAATAATTAAATTTGTAAATTTTTAACTTATAACGCCGAAAGGCGTACACCTATTGACCATGGGCACATTTAATAGGTTTTTAGTGCTTAATCAGTTTTGTATGGACAAGATTAAATATTGATGGAATATTCTTAGTAGTCCTAATAAATCAATGGTTGTGATTTCAACCACTAACTTCCTCACTATTATAAAGAAGTCAGTTTACATGTTTTTTTTTTACTTTTACTTAATCATATTTAAAATTTACTATGGTGGTTCGCTGATTACCACGCATGAGTGATTAGGGTTTCATTTTCTATGCCAACCTAAACCTTTGGCCTTCACCTGGACACACTACCTCCTTCCAGCCAACTCCTTCCGTCCACCTCTAGGTCATTTCTCTTTCCCAGCAGTTCAGGTTTTGCAAGCCGTCCTTTCGACCGTTCACCAGCCATGAATTTGTGGCTGTGCTAGTTATATCATAATAAGAATTAGGAGATAGCTTTTTAGTGAACAAAATTTGTAGATAATAAGAAATATTAAACATTGAATATCAAATCATGAAGTCAAATCTTGAGACGTCAAATATTGGAAAGATTCGCCCAGCCACCTTGAGACCGTAAAAGAGACAAAAGGAAAACGATCAAACCTCATACAAATTGAATGAATGTCAGTCAAGTCAGAGCTCACACATATTGGACCAGTCAAGTCAGGGCTCACACATATTGCATGAATGTCAGTAAAGTCAGAGCTTACACACATTGGACGGATACTAGTCAAAGCCAGACCTCACATACTGATACAACTGGTGAACTTTCATAAACCCTACCTTTACTGAAAACTCGTTTTTCCCTCCACGCTTGAGTTTAACATATCACTTTAAAGTTTAAACAGCAGGCTCAGGGAATTTATGTGACTGTCATGGTCGTGAGGAGAATAAGAAATAAACTGAACACCAAAGAGTGGGACCTCCCGTTGGAGGAGAAGAGTGGGACCTCCCGTTGCACGAGGAGAGACAGCGGAGGAAGGAGGAAATCCAAAAGCAGAGGTAGCTGGAAAACAATCACCCCAAACTAATTTTTCTATGTTGGGTTCGTTTGGACTCATAAGTGGAAGTGCTGTTTTCTAGGGTTGAGGTTAGTTTTTTTTGTAACATTCCGCTGTGTTTTATTTGTTTATAACTAAAATTGTAAGATCATTTGGATATTGGTGAAAACGTTCTAATTGTGAGTATGTTGGGAATGTTTTATTTCTTTATAACTAAAATTGTAATATCATTTGGATATTGGTGAAAAGGTTCTAATTGTGAGTATATTGGGAATGTGATCGAGAGAATTTTAGTGCAGTTTGGTTAGTTGTGGGTATGTGTTGGATTGTGCCTGAAGATTTTGATCCAGTTTGGTGGTGTGTACTAGGGAGTGGTACTGCTGTTCTTTGGATTTGTGGTTATTCAAACAGTTGTATTTCTTTTTAGCTGAAATAAACGAACCATTTGGATGCTGGTTAAAAAGTTTGTAGTTATGTGTGTTTGTGGAAATGTGAGTCAATAATTTTGATCCAGTTTGGTAGTGTGTTTTGAGCACGGATTTTACAATGAACTCTAAAGATATTTCAGGCCTGGATGATGAAGCAGGGCCTTTTTTTAGTCAGTACGTTGAAGTGATGCCACCCTCTCCCCCAAATCCTCCTCAAATGGTAACATAATCTGGGCCTTCTTCCAGTAAGCTTGTTGAAGTTCTGCCACCCTTATCCCACTGCCTCTTCAAATGACACACAAACTCTCAGAGGTTCCTCGTGTTCTTCTAATTAAATGACCTAGAAATTTAGAGAAATTTGTTAAGTTATAATTAATTAGATCCGTTAAGTTACTCTAAAATCACTTGAAATTAAGTTATGACCTCGTGTTCTTCTAATTAATTAATTGTGACCTCTAATTAATTGTCTCTCCTTTTGGTTATGACCTCTAATTAATTGTCTCTCCTTTTGGTTATGACCTCTAATTAATTGTCTCTCCTTTTGTTAAGATTTTTTTAGATGTTTGTAGAAGCAAAATATTTAGAGAAATTTATAATTTATTTTTTTTGTTTTGTGAAAGAAAAAGATCTAATTCTTTAATATGTATAGAAGATATCTAATTTAATATATTTTGATTTTTTTTAAATATCAAATATATTAAAAGTTTTGAATTAATTTCATATTAACAAATTCAAAGATATATTTTCTATATTTTCTTAAGAAGTAAAATTTTATATCAAATATATTAAAAGTTTTGAATTAATTTCATATTAACAAATTCAAAGATATATTTTCTATATTTTCTTAAGAAGTAAAATTTTATGAATAATTTTTTTTAAGAGATATAGAAAAAATTTAAAATGTGTTTAGTTTTAATAAATTTATTAAATTAAATTATGTATAAATAAAAATTCCAATTAAATAAAAAACTAATTAAATGTCTCGTTACACTATTGAATACAACCATTTAAACAGCTAAATTAAATTCAATAAATATCAACAAAACAAAATAGTATAAAAGTGAGATGCACACCTTTCGAACTG
>SNQJ01S0008006.1:333310-345483 GCA_010110895.2 Picea sitchensis | reverse complement strand
CAGTTCGAAAGGTGTGCATCTCACTTTTATACTATTTTGTTTTGTTGATATTTATTGAATTTAATTTAGCTGTTTAAATGGTTGTATTCAATAGTGTAACGAGACATTTAATTAGTTTTTTATTTAATTGGAATTTTTATTTATACATAATTTAATTTAATAAATTTATTAAAACTAAACACATTTTAAATTTTTTCTATATCTCTTAAAAAAAATTATTCATAAAATTTTACTTCTTAAGAAAATATAGAAAATATATCTTTGAATTTGTTAATATGAAATTAATTCAAAACTTTTAATATATTTGATATAAAATTTTACTTCTTAAGAAAATATAGAAAATATATCTTTGAATTTGTTAATATGAAATTAATTCAAAACTTTTAATATATTTGATATTTAAAAAAAATCAAAATATATTAAATTAGATATCTTCTATACATATTAAAGAATTAGATCTTTTTCTTTCACAAAACAAAAAAAATAAATTATAAATTTCTCTAAATATTTTGCTTCTACAAACATCTAAAAAAATCTTAACAAAAGGAGAGACAATTAATTAGAGGTCATAACCAAAAGGAGAGACAATTAATTAGAGGTCACCAAATCTTAACCAAATTAAGTTATGACCTCGTGTTCTTCTAATTAATTAGATCCGTTAAGTTACTCTAAAATCACTTGAAATTAGGTTTTTCAAGTCTCCAGTACTCGTTTCACCAGGATGGGAGTAAATTCCTCATTTCTAATAACTCTATTTATTAGATTTTTAGTAAGGAAAATGATAAATATACCATATTATCTTTTTATGGTGAAATCCTTTTGACTGTTGGGATCCCCTTTCTTTTCCCAGTTGCATATAGAGAGCTGGTGTATGGAGATATACTACATCACTTGCAGCCGGGACTCTGTGTTTTTTTTTGCTTTTTCTGCCACTTAAATGCAAAAATCTAGATTCCAGTGAATGGCTATATGGCTATATTTATGAATGAGAAAAGAAGAAAATTAGGTTATTTTTATTTCAATTAAATTAGACATTAAAAACTAAATCCACCTACATCTACATATATAACCATGGTTTTTGCATCTGTTTATGATTTTTTTTGAAAAATGTTAGTATAATATAATCCATTGAATATGTTCATACTCTAAGTAGCTGAGATCATATTAAAGTTTTTTTTCACTATTACTGATAAATCCGTTTCACTGATAATGCATCATTGTAACTTTAATAACATTTTTGTGTGAATCTTATATGCCATTAATTCACTTCTATAACAAATTTTTTTTTATGTTTTCAAATGGAGTGAAAAGGGCAGATTTTTGCTTATGTTTTCAAATGGATTGAAACGAATAAATTTGAAATGGATTCAGAACAATGAAAAAAACAATGATGTTGAGTTAAACCACAGTAATATGTGTATTGATTACTTTTGAAACCTTGAAACTAATGGATCACATTAGCAATTCATGTTTCGGTCAAGAAAAACACTTGAAGTGCTCCCTTTTGTCAATTCTTAAATCTGAATGTTCCTCGCCCTTACGCATTACAGTTTGAATCGGCCCCTCCTCCATTCACTGTATGATAGAAAAACTTGTCCATTCTATATCATAGCTTTTAAAACACCCACTCTTCTATCCATTGTAGGTAACATCTAATGCAAACATGTGCGGATTTAAAAGCAACGCTCACAAGAAATATCTACTTTGAACTACAGTTTTCAAATCAATGGTAAAAGTTTTGTGTGATTTCCATATTCAAGTTTCTTCCTCCTTTGTTGGAGCATATTTGGACGCCCAAATTGCAATTGTATGTTTTCATCCGCAATGGAGGCAAATGTTGTTGTTTTTCTTCATATAAGATATGATCAATATATTATTACAATGATAAGTGTTTCATATATAGGGAACATAAGTTGAAAGGATGAGTCCCTTGAATAATCAATAACTATTTATTACTATCAGTTACTTATTATATATGATATTTAATAATCAATAATTATATTATTAATTATTATTCTAAGAGAATGTCTTCCGATGTTGTCCAAACATCAACACTCCCTCTCAACGATGGAGACATTTTTCATCATGCCAAGCTTGTCTCTGAAGTATACAAACTTCACCCTGGACTCATGACACTTGTATGTCAGTCTTGGGAGACGTCTCTCTCTCACCTGAACTGAGGAAAAACTCCTTCCACATCTCTCCCTTTTGATCCAATTGACTCTCTTTGAGATGAGGCTCACTCTGGATTCACATGTAATAACATATAGCATCTTGAGTCTTTATCATTCCTTGTCAAATCACCATGACTAGGACAAAGACAATACCAAGATCTTTCACCACAAGTACACACCTGTGAGTGAATGTTAGTCTGATGCTAACTGACACGTGGAAAGCACTTCAAGCACCTCGAGTCCACATTAGTCCTTGTCATTTTCAAGGAAGGACTACGTCTGGACCCATTTACCACAAGTGCACCTTTATGATAAATGTATCCTATCTCCCTTGGTCTGCAGCCCAATCTATGAGAAGTTTTGTCCGATGTTGAAACATCAACACTCCCTCTTAGCTAGGGAGGTATCTTTCCATAGTAGTACACAACTACTATCCAGAGACATGCAGTCTCTGCCAGTGGTACACAACCACCATAGTAGCAAAAGGTTTGTCACACATGGCACTCCCATGTGGACCTCTAGAGGCTACACCCTCTAGAAACACTAGGGTCAACTCCCATAGTGTGTGACGTCAAGGGTCAACTCCCTTGACATGTCCTCATGTGCTCACGACATGGGACGTTGGGCTATAAGTCCAAATGCACTTATCTTTTCTCGAATAAGTGTCCCACTTATCCTTTCTCGAATAAGTGTCCTCATAGATCAACTCAAATCAATTCACAGAGGAGTACGATCTGGAGAATGTTTGTCACACATGGCACTCCCATGTGGACTTCTAGAGGCTACACCCTCTAGAAACACTAGGGTCAACTCCCATAGTGTGTGACGTCAAGGGTAAACTCCCTTGACATGTCCTCATGTGCTCTCCACAAGGGACATTGGGCTATAAGCCCAAACACACTTATCCCTTCTCGGATAAGTGTCATCACAGATCAACTCAACCAGGGATGGTTTTAAGGATGAAAATTTATATTAAAACATATAAACTTGGGCTAATTTTACTAGTCTTTAGTATGAAAAATGTAAAATGCTTGGTGATACTTTTGTAAAAATATTCAAATTTTGAAGGATTTTATATAGTTTCTATAAAATTTTGGTGATTTTTAAGGTAAAATAATTTTATTCTATGGAATTTGGGAAAATGTTTTTTAGAAAAAATGGAAATTAGCAAATCTATTTTTGGGAAAAACCATAGAAAATTAGCCCATTTGCGAAATTTAGCCCCTAAAATCATCTATGAACTCAACTCAGTCACAGAGGAGTACAATTTGGAGAATGTCTCAGGAAGCTGCAAACATCAACACTCCCTCTCAATGAGGGAGGCATTCTCTGCCACACCAAGTCTGTCACGGAAGTACTTGAACTTTGTCCCGATTTGGTAAGAACATCAACAACTTGCTCATCTGTAGGAAAGTACAGCACCAATACTTCCTTCCTCTGCACCATGTCTCGGATGTAATGGTACTTGATCTCAATGTGGTTCGATTTGTCATGAAACACTAGATTCTATGAGATCTTCACACAACTTTGGTTACCATAATGAATAATGGTGGAATCCAACACATGTTCGGATAAATCTGCAAGGAGATTGGGAATCCACACTTCTTCACGGACTAACATACTTAATGCAATGTACTCTGCTTCTGTTGTGCTCAAAGACACAAAAATTCATTTCTTGCTACACCAGGAAACCATGGAAGATCCCAAAGTGAAGCAATACCCGAAGGTGCTCTTTCGATCCACTACGCTCCCTACCCAATCAGAGTCAATATATTCCTATCATATCATATCAATACTAGAAGTATATCTCAGACCATGTCCAACTGTGCCTCACAAGTATCTCAACACATGCTTCGCAAAAATCTAATATTTCTATCTCGAGTGACTTATAAACTGGCTAAGTGCACTCACTGCATAGAAAATATTCAGTTTGGTGTTAACCAGATACATCAATTATCCAATCAGTTGTTTGTACCGAGTCGGATCAATTTCGTCAGAATCAGAAGAAGACACACTTAGTTTCTTCAGATTCGTCACCATTGGTGTAGCCACGGGCTTCAAGTTCAACATTCCAAACTTCTTCAATATCTCAACTGTGTACTCCCCCTGATTCAGTAAGATCTCATCAGTTCTCTGCCACACCTCTAGTCCCAAGAAGTAGTGCATCATACCAAGGTCCTTCATCTCAAACTTAGAGGCCAATGCATACTTGCATTCAACAAGGTTCTTTGTATTGGTGAGAAATAAATCATCAACGTAGAGAACCAAAATCAGGGACTCACCATTAGCAGTCTTGCAGTAGAGGTTGGGATCGACAACACTTTTGTTGAAGCCCAAAAATCATCAGGTGTCCATCAATCCTCATATACCAAGCTCGAGCTGGTTGATTGAGTCTATACAAGGCCTTCTTCAACCTACACACATGAGACTCCTTCTCATGTATCACGAAACCATCTGACTGTTCGATGTATACTTTTTCCTCAATCTCTCCATTGAGAAAGTTTGTCTTTACATCCATCTGATGTACTCTCCAACCCATGGATGCTGCAGGGAAAATAATCATCTGGATAGAAGTGTATCGAGCAATAGGAGAAAATGTCTCCTCATAATATATTCCCTCCATCTGAGAGAATCCTCTAGCAACAAATATCATTTTGTGCCTCTCGATGCTCTCATCAACTATGTGTTTGATCTTGTAGATCCATTTGGAATTCAATACAGAATTTCCCTCACGTCTGAGTAAATTATCCCACACATCATTCTTCATGATGGATTAATACTCCTCCATCATGATATCTCTCCATACTGGATGACTAGTTGCCTCCTCATAACAGGAAGGATCAAAATGAATGATGTGGCTCATATCTGCAGTATACCATGAATATCTCTAAGGTCTCTTTCTCACTCTGAAGGTACCACGAGGAGTTGCATATCTTTTTGCCTCCTGCAAAGTCTGACGAGCCCATGTAGGTCTCTTCTGACCTACTGCAATATCTATGGGAACATCAACTAGAGCTACATGATCAACGGGATCAATTGAATCAATTTGATCAATCTCCATGTGAGACCCTCTAGATATTTTAAAGGATACCTCCTCCTCAAAGGTAACATCTTTGCTCATCTCAATCTGTCTCTGACCAGGGATGTAGATCCAGTATTCGTTCAAAAGCTCATTGTACCCCACAAATGTACCCTTTCTTCCTGAAGGGTCTAGCTTGATCCTTTTCTCCTTGGGTACATGAATGTATATTGGACACCCCAAATATCCTGAAGTGTCCAACCTCAGGCTTCACTCCAGTGAAGGCCTCCTTGAGGTCATGTTCCTCAAAGTCTTATGAGGACTTATGTTCTAAACATACACTGTAATCATGGATTCCTCTACCCACATAAACATAGGTAAATGTTGATCATGCTAAGTCATTTTGGAATATACTTGATATATCGAGGTTCCCTCATGAAACCAATGTCTAAGACATATCGATGTTTCCTCATGGAACCAATGTCTCACAAGACATATTGAGGTTTCCTCGTGAAACAATGTCTTGGTTTATCTAACCATCTGAGGGTTTTATGAGAAAATGGGCATAAGCTCTCCTTTCCGATATTCAACTCATTAAACCCTAACACTTCAAGGTGTCACACTGATTTTGGTATCAATGCCAATCAATGGAGGACTGTCGGAAGTTGTTATTTTGGAATGGGAAGCCAATTAAAGGGTTTTCAGTGAAATCCACTTCCACTACATTCGAATTAACTATTTTTGTATTGCTTCCAATCCATTCCATCTTAACTTATGCAGCTTCAATCTGCATTTTCCGCTTTCTGTTGCAAATTTTCGTCATTTCTGGGGCACATGTATAAAAACGAAACGCTCATGCGTATATACTGTCACCTTGACATAATTAGAATGTTGGCTGTAATTAAGATGTGATGACATAATAATTTCCTGCAAGCTGCCTGCCTGCAAGTGCACGACGATTTTTCTAAAACACCAACCTTGCACGAATTCCAGTAAAAGAAAAGTCAGGTTTGCTCGTTACTCCAAGCATTGCAATCAGGATCAACGTTGCTTAATATATTCCCAGTCCCATAGCCATTCCAAATATAGTAGGTTGCATTCACGTACACAAAACCACATGATGATGCAGGCTTGCAACAACCAGACTGAATGGGTGATAGATAGTTGCCAGCAGTCAGTTTGTCGCAAACGTTGTCATGGGAAATAATACAGTTCTTGATATTTCTCCAGTTGTCTGGATTCTTCACACGGTTGTGCAACCAGACAGAGTAATCTCCAAGGGGGTATTTGTTGTATTGTCTGCCTGTCGCTACCCTTCCTCCGCCCTCACTAGTAAACCAAAGAAGCCACAATACTTTGTAACAGGCACCTATGAAACCAAAGAGCACCATAATGAAGGCTCCCGTGAGTATGACGGGTCATTGAAGGAATATTTGGCAATCTGTGCTCATGTGTCGATCGGATTAATTTCCGCATAAACAACTGAAAGACACCAGATACAAATGAAAAGACCAAACCAGGATCTTCGAAAAAATACCGACCATAAGGAATCCGTGCTTGACACAATGGATGTTCTTTCATTTTCAAGACCTACCACAAAGGATCGCTCGTTCACACGACGAATATCCTTCTATCGCCTTTTGTGTCAATTTCTTGGAGGTTTTCCAGACTATAGAATATTCACAGCTATAAGAATAGCAAAGCATCTAAAAGCTAAAGACCACCTCCATAATTTCAGATGCAAGCCACCGACAACCCACAAATAATAATAGGTACTCAGGACAAAGACTTCTAAGGGCAACACCACACCACACCAGTCTGCTAGATCTCTGGTAGTTGATGTTGATTTTTTCTACTCTCATCTTCCCGGGCTCTCCCATGAGGGAGTCACACCTAGTCCTGTTCTGATACCATGTTGTTTTTCTTCATATAAGATATGATCAATATATTATTACAATGGTAAGTGTTCCATATATAGGGAACACATGGTGACCATCCATGAAAGGATGCATCCCTTGAATAATCAATAACTATTTATTACTATCATTTACTTATTATATATGATATTTAATAATCAATAATTATATTATTAATTATTATTCTAAGAGAATGTCTTCCCGATGTTGTCCAAACATCAACATATGCTAGGTATAACAGATATATAGCATGGCTTTATTCCCGTCGTCATTAGCCATAGATTTCCTATCCATCATAGATATTCCCAATGTTTTTAGATACATAATACAAAAGTAGAATACAAATGTATTTGTACTTTCATTTGAGCTCTTCAGTTTTGGGATCTAGTCACACTTGAAAGACAACATATGGATCACTCATTTGGAAACCTCAATGGAAACCAAATATCAAGTTCCATCAACAATCTAGAAGAGTACTTGTCAATGTGGTATTTGTCTAACTAGTGTGTCCTTATAATTGGTAACTGGTGAGATGGTTGTGACCCTGAGTGTAATGTTGTATTTCTTTTTTAGTAGAGGTCACTGATTGAATTTCTGGACAAAATTTGAGGTAAACCAAAAAAAGTATGTCTTCGAGCTTGGATGTTTGATTTTACTGTGGATGTTTTTAGGTTCCCTATGGGTTACAATGTTCTTATTATGGTGATTTATATTTGTGCTAGGTTTTTCGTGAAATTGGGTTCCTAACTATACCCAAATGCAAAAATCTAGTACTATGATTGAAATTTTTTAATCCATACCTTACCCAAATGAAACAACTTAATCCCAAATAAAAGCAAGTACACAAATCAAAACTTCAACCCAAATGAGTTTTGGCCAACAAAATGAAAGTTGTCACCATGATGAAGAATGGGCTGGTTGTTGATAAAAGAGGATTTTCTAAAGAAACTAAGTTTTCCTTATGTTCCAAAGCTTTTGAATAAACTTGTGATGTCTTGTCGCCTCAAGAATAAAACTAAAGTTTGAAAGATAGTTATGTTAAACTAACAATTGTCCTTCATAGGAGAGGATGACAAAAAAAATTCTAAAATATGGAGCTAGCATGTATAGTCTAACCAGAGATTTAAAGACAATTTACTTGAAGATATATTTTGTAAGCCAATACATGAAGGATTCTTCTTGTTGCTTAAGTTATGGGTTGTTGGTACTTAGGAAGTTCCCTAGGTGGGCACTTGTTGGATTTGTAAAACTGCACATAAGGCTTAAATGCATGCACATCTCCATTTTACAGTAGCAAGAAATTAAATTTTATGTATATAAAAAAGTGTTGCAAACATTAATATCGGAAAAATATTTTCGAGGGTCCGAAAATGAAAAATATTGGCAACATTGGGGAAAATATCGAAAAATGTTGTAAGAATGAAAAAAATACAAAAATATTCATTTTTTTCAATTTTTTAAATATCTAAAGCATTAACAACATCAAATAAATGCATTTCCACCTAAATATGAAAAAACAACTGATATATAAGATGTATAAGTTGTCTACAACAAATAACTACATATCATCAAAATCATTGCCTATATTAGGATCCTCATCATCAATGTCACCCTCTAAGCATTAAAATAAGATAGAAATTTTTTAACATGTTTAATAAGTGATCTTACTTGAGTGAAGGGTACAATTTTACTAGGGTCATGACATAAGAGTTCAACAATCAATGCCACCAATATCAAGGTACATAGAGGGCTTGGTGCTCTTGACTAAATGCCAGTTCCATACCCTCATACATGATAGAATCTAGCGGAAATGTTACAATACTGCCAATCTTGAAATCCTGAAAACCATTAAGTCTGTTGAATTTTGAATGGGACCTAAAATTCTACTTTATGCATATGAAGTCCAATGAGGTTGGAACCACTCTCAAACTTCTTGAAACAATTAATGGTAATGTTAAAATTTTATTAATATTACCATTAATTAGTAGATTACTAGCCTCTTTATGTTTGCAAGATGACAAAAAAAAAACTAAGTTTTTGGCTCTTGCTCCTTTGCTCTCCAAACCCCACACTCTGTTTTCAAAATGACAATTTAAAAACAAAAAAATCAGTTTTTAATATGTGAATGTCTACGGTCTTGCAACATTTTCCATCAACTTTATCATGCTCTTTTCGAAAATATCACGATATTTTTGGGTGATAATATCGTCAACCCTCAAAACGACATTAATATCGCGATGTTAGTGATATTAGTGCGATGTTGGTAACATTTATATAAAGATTACCTTGACTGACAAAGTTAGAAATGAATCTAATGAGTTTTTTTGTTGTCATTCATTGTGTCCTGCCAACCTTCTTCTACAACTCCACTTTGCATCCTCTACACGCTAGGTACCTACTACATTGTTGATAGAAGCATGTTGGAGAATGAGGACAATGACGTTGGAGGCTTTGGAATGCATTTCATAGACTTTATGGATTTTGTGACACTCTTTTGCATTTGCTAACACTACATTGCATCCTTCCACTTGACAATGGGGAGGTTGCACAATCAAAACCTCCAAAACCCTTGACTTCTTATAGATTCCATTCTTAGTGTTATTACCAGAGATTGGATGAATTAGCTTGGTTGGATTTCAACCATCTCCAAAACACTATTGGTTTCCTGCTTAAGGGAGATTTTCATTTTAGCTATGCTTTGTATATTTCCCTTTTCGCACATGGAGTATGTAGAGATTGGGACAACTTAAGTCTGCAATGTGGAGAGTAGAGAGTAGAAAAAAAATAAAAAATAATAATAATTAAAAATATTTAACACAAAATAATATCATTACAAAATAAAACTAATAATGAGGATTTTCCACTTAGCTGATTGGAAATAGGGGTATTAGATCAACACATGGACATCATGCCCCCCAACAAACAAGGGCTTTTATATGATGGACAAGGAAATTGCGAGCATGACAGGTAGCTTGACTCGTCAAAAGAAAGTGATCATGTGTAAAAGAATTGCAATTATGAATATATATTTTTTTAGTTATTTGGACATCACATGTAATATTTAAATATCCTTGTATATAATTACCTCATATCTATGTTTTGTTTTCCGATATTTGCATTTTGTTTATTATGTCTAAATTTTTGACATACGGTCTCTAACACATTGCATGTTTAATTAAATTAGTATTTCAGATTTAAGGTTGTTTATGTGTTCTATAGTATTATTTGTGGTGTCGTAGGCTAAACGTTCTATGAACGAAAAATTGTTAGATTCGTAGATTTGAGTGATTATTTCGGTATAATCTGAGTGTCTCGGTTTTTTTTTAGCATGTTGAATCCATTTCTGCATTCAAAAATGGATTTTAAACAACAAAAAATAGTGATTCGTGTAAATTTATATCGTCGGATTTCGGCGAAAAAAAACATTTCGTAGAACAACTAGACAATGTCTTATTTATTATTCTAGTTCAATGTGCATAGAGGTAGTCATCATGGAATAAAAAGATATAATATTTTTTTTTATCAATTTGAAAATTGCATCAAATTTTAAAGATTTAGTTGATTCAAACTTAAAGAATATATTTAAGAGCATCATTCTACTATTCAATTTATAATAATAATAATAATAATATAATCTAATTTTAAATCCATGGCCAAGCCATACACCAAATTGATTTATGATACCCCTTGTTTCTGGGACAACCAACTCCACTTTGCATCCTCTACTTGCTAGGTACCTACTACATTGTTGATAGAAACATGTTGGAGAATCGGGACAATGACTTTGGAGGATTTGGAATGCATTTCACAGACTTTATGCATTTTGTGATACTCTTTTGCATTTTCCAACACTACATTGCATCGTTCCACTTGACAATGGAGAGGTTGCACAGCCAAAGCCCACGACTTCTTATAGATTCCATCGTTAGTGCTATTACTAGAGATTGGATGAATTAGCTTGGTTGGATTTGAACCATCTCCAAAACGCTATTGTTTTCTGCTCAAGGGAGATTTTCATTTTAACTATGTTTTGTATATTTTCCTCTTCGCACATGGATTACGTAGAGATTGGGACAACTTAAGCCTGCAATGTGGAGAGTAGAGAGTAGAAAAAAATCAAAATAATAATAGTTTAAAATATTTAACACCAAATAATATCATTACAAAATAAAACTATTAATGAGGATTCTGTAGAAATTTCAATACAAATTAAGTATTTCCAGTGATTCTCCTGATCTAACAATTATATGCCACTGTTAAATACATAATCGCTTCTACTAATATTCTTGCGGAAATTTAAACCACGATCATAAAGTGAAATATCAAGAACACATAACACAAAATTTTACTAGGAAAGCGTAAAGCTAAAAACCTCACTATCATATATTATGTATATCATGGATCATGAAACAATCTCATGCAAAAAACTCTAATCCAAGAGATCTCAGTACAATACAATCGTCTCACAGTCATACAAAAATTCAGCAAATACATATGCCAATTTATGTGTCCAAACAACCTGCCTCCTCTACACAATCCCTGCAATTAGAATTCTCACAACGAATTCGAATTACCTAGTTTGCACATGCTCATGAGCATATTCACTACATGTGTGATTGCATGAGTGCACTTCACTCAAATCACAACTGATAGCCAAACTGTCCCTTTCACCTGTTATCTCAATTAGGTCTCTACTAGATCTGACATGCATGTAGTTAACCGTGTCGAATCTTCAGTTGCATGTGAGTTCACTGATTTGAATTAATTAATAATTAATTCACTGAACTCTCACTAGTGCAAGTTTAGTTACAACTAGTACAACTGGGCTTAACTCACTTAACTACACTTATAACTCTGTTACAACTTCAAGTCACCTCCATGTCTTACCAACTAACCTTTGAACTCGAATTTCCCATAGTTAAATGATTTGCCATTTCAATTAATTATATTCAAGTAATTATGAGATAATAGATTAATATTTATTGTCCAATTTATTTAAGGGAAAAGTAAATTAGACACATGTTTCTTGTTGACTTTTCAACACTCCCTCTCAACAAGAAAGGG
>SNQJ01S0008006.1:309374-333260 GCA_010110895.2 Picea sitchensis | reverse complement strand
CAAATTAGACACATGTTTCTTGTTGACTTTTCAACACTCCCTCTCAACAAGAAAGGGATTATCCTTCACCCCAATCCTGTCTCTATGATATTCGAATTTTCTCCTGGTGAGCGCCTTTGTCAAAATGTTTGCATCCTGATATTCCGTAGGAATGCACTGAAACAACATGATCTTCCGCTGCACACAATCTTTGAGATGATGATACCGAATATCTATATGCTTAGATCTATCATGAAACACAGGATTAATCGAGAGTTTAATGCAACTCTGATTATCACAATGAATCACTGTCAGATCTAAATGAGAACCAAACAAACCAACCAAGATCTTTCTCATCCAGATAGCCTCACATGCAGCTTGACTTGTTTCCATGTGTTCTACTTCCGCTGAACTAAGTGCCACAGATCTTTGTTTCCTACTATACTAAGAAACAGTTGTAGATCTGATACTAAAGATCCCTTTTGATGTGCTCTTTCTGTCCGTTGGGCTGCCTGCCCAATCTGCATCCGTGAAGCCGTGCAACTTCACCTCATCCGTCTGTCTGTACCATGATCCATACTTAGATGTGCCCTTCAAATATCTCAGGACATGCTTACCCGCCTTCCAAAAGAGTTTGGTAGGCTTAACCATCGCTTGACTTAGCTGGTTAACCGCATAGCAAATGTTCGGTCTTGTATTCACTAAATACATTAGCGAACCCACTAACTTGTCGATAGACAGTAGCATCCACTACCTCTCTAGAAGTAGCATCCTCTTTCCTCCAGTTTCCTGGAAGAGGAGTATCCATGGGTTTGCAGCCCTCCATGTGAAACTTACCCATTATCTCCCTTGCATCCTTGCCTTGAGACACAAAAAGTTCACCATCTTGCTGCCATATTTCCAATCCAAGGAAATAATGAAGAAGGCCCAAATCCTTCATCTTAAACTCCTTTGCAAGGTCATCCTTGCATGAGTGTATCAGTTGATCATCACCAGTCAGTATTAAATCATCAACATAAAGAACAATGATTAAGAGCTTACCCTCCACCAAAATTTGGTATAGGTTTGCATCTGCTTCACTTTTGGTGAAGCCCAATCCGGTGAAATAGTTGTCTATCCGAGTGTACCAAGAACGAGGTGCTTGCTTTAGCCCATACAATGCTCTCTTGAGTCTGCACACATGTGAATCTCTGTCAAAGGTATCAAAACCTTCTGGTTGTTCAATGTACACTTCTTCCTCAATGATCCCATTGAGGAACGCAGTTTTTACATCCATATGATGAATGCGCCAACCCATCTGCACCGAGAGTGCAAGGATGGATCTTATGGAAGAGTACCTTGTGACAGGTGCAAAGGTCTCATCATAATCTATCCCTTCGATCTGTGATAAGCCCTGGGCCACAAACCTGGCCTTGTATTTCTCCACACTCCCATCAATAGCTTGCTTTACCTTGTAGATCCATCTCGAACCTACCACTAATTTGTCGACCGGTCTTGGGACAATTTCCCATGCACTGTTTTTGACAATGGAGTCATACTCCTCTACCATAGCATCAACCCAAGTGGGGTCCTGCACTGCTTCCTGAAAGGAAGATGGTTCAGTCACAATACATTTTCTCATGAGAGCCATGTNTTACCCTCCACCAAAATTTGGTATAGGTTTGCATCTGCTTCACTTTTGGTGAAGCCCAATCCGGTGAAATAGTTGTCTATCCGAGTGTACCAAGAACGAGGTGCTTGCTTTAGCCCATACAATGCTCTCTTGAGTCTGCACACATGTGAATCTCTGTCAAAGGTATCAAAACCTTCTGGTTGTTCAATGTACACTTCTTCCTCAATGATCCCATTGAGGAACGCAGTTTTTACATCCATATGATGAATGCGCCAACCCATCTGCACCGAGAGTGCAAGGATGGATCTTATGGAAGAGTACCTTGTGACAGGTGCAAAGGTCTCATCATAATCTATCCCTTCGATCTGTGATAAGCCCTGGGCCACAAACCTGGCCTTGTATTTCTCCACACTCCCATCAATAGCTTGCTTTACCTTGTAGATCCATCTCGAACCTACCACTAATTTGTCGACCGGTCTTGGGACAATTTCCCATGCACTGTTTTTGACAATGGAGTCATACTCCTCTACCATAGCATCAACCCAAGTGGGGTCCTGCACTGCTTCCTGAAAGGAAGATGGTTCAGTCACAATACATTTTCTCATGAGAGCCATGTATCCAGCAAATTGATTAGGATATTGTCTCTATCTGCGCTCTGAAGTAGGGGTTCCTACATTCTGTGTAGCATCTAGTCTTAATCTGTCAGCTTTCGTGGTGTGCTTTCTGTCATTTCTGATCGATGGCTTTGCTTGAGTGGTTTCCTCCACTCCATGAACCTCCTCATGTGGTTGATCCACATATTGAGACTCATCTTTGGGAACCAACAATTCCTCTTCTGCAGGCAAGTCTATCTCCCTCTCAAGCGACAACCGCATGGCTTTCCCCTCATCGAATTTTATATCCCGTCGCATAACAATCATCTTACTATTCGACAAATACACACGATAATTATGGGGTGTTTCTGTGTACCCCACAAATATCCCAACTTTAGCAGTCGGTTCCAGCTTCTTCTTGGAATCCTTGGTCACATGCACATAAACAAATGAGCCAAAAAATTTAAAATGAGAAACATTAGGTTTCTTACTAGTGAAAGCTTCTTCAGGTGTACTCATGCCAAGTACTCTATGAGGACAACGATTTTTCACATGAATTGCAGTATTGCATGCTTCTGCCCACAAATGCATTTGTAGGCCCTGATCATGCAACATCGCTTGTGCTGCACCCACGATCGTTTGTGTTGCACCCATGATCGTTTTGTTCTTTCTCTCCGTGACCCCATTTTGTTGTGGGTTATGAGGCGTTATGAGTTCTCTTCGAATTCCTTCTTTGCTGCAGAAGTATTTGAATTTGTTAGAGATGTATTCTTCACCATTATCTCTCCTTAGAGCTTTCACTTGCTTCCCCGACTCTTTCTCCACCAATGCTTTAAACTCACAGAACTTTGAGAATGTTTGATCATTCTTCTGCATGAAGAATATCCAACATTTACGAGAAAATTCATCAACAAAAATAACATAATACCTATGTTTTGTTGTTGAAGCAACCGATAATGGTCCACACACGTCTATGTGAATTCTCTCTAGGATCACCGAAGCATGGTTCTCCTTTTCATGAAAGGTGGAATTTACATACTTCCCCAGGGTGCACCCCTTGCATTGATCTAACTGAGCAAGTGTTCCCCTTGGAAGTCCAATAGATATTTGCTGCATGATCTTCAAGACTCCATGATGAAGATGGCCCAATCGCCTGTGCCATAATTCGCCCTCATCCTGAATCACCACTTTTTCTGCCTTGCCCACCATGGCACCGCAACCATCTACCTCCAACATGTAGAAATTCTTAACTCGAATCCCTATCTTCTTGACTTGATCCGTTGCTTTAAGTCGCAATTAGGATTTTCCACCGCTAAAAACAATGTCATAGCCTCTATCCTCCAACATTGCAACCGAGACCATGTTTTTCTTCAGACCTGGAACATACATAACATTTTTTAATTGAAATGGTTTCCCTGAGTCCCTCTGAAAGGTAATGGTACCAATACCAGTCGCACTGTATCTTCCATCGTCGCCCATCTCTATATGCATTATGAGATCTTTCTCCTCCGAGTCACTGAAAGACTCTTTATCTCCCGTCATGTGGTAGGAAGCGCCACTATCCAAATACCACAATGATCCCGATGCACTTGAAGCCATGCATGCGATCAAAGAGAAATCAACTTCAAATTGCGAGACAAGAGCCTCACCAGTTGCAGATCCAACAACCGTCTTGTGCTTCCTCTTCTGCAAACAGCTAGTAGCGAGATGCCCATGTTCGTGACAGTGAAAACACTTCACTTTGGACAAATCCAACTTCTTGACTTTAGACTTGGATTTTGAATGGAATTTCTTCCCTTTCCCTTTCCTTGCCTTCGCAGTCAAAGCATAATCATTTTCATCATCACGCTTTGATGAAGATCCATCTCTGGTGTTCCACCTGAACTCCTCTTGCACTAGATCCGACCATAGTCGTTTCCAATCTAACAATTTTTCCCTTCCATTGACAGAGTCTTGATAACTGTGCCAACTCTTGGGAAGTCCTAGGAGAGCCAAGCTCACCAAATCATCAGCAGCGACTGTTATTCCCACACTTCCAAGCTCATCCCGACATTGGACAAACTTTGTGAGATATTTTGGAATGGTGTCACCCTTCTCCATCTTGATCTTCCTGAGTTTATCTTTGAGCGCCAATTTCCTATGGTCGTTGCTGCTTTGGAACAGATCCATCAAAACCTTCCACATTGCATGTGGTGTGGTTTTCCCATGGAGACTTGAGACAATGTGGTCTCGTACTCCCTCCAACAGAATCCTCCTTGCCTTTGCCACTTTCTTTTTCCATGCATCAAGATTTGCAGTGTCTGTCACATTCGGCTTAGGAACATCTTTGTCAATGTATTCCTTCAAGCCATTTTCTTCGAGTACTGCTTCCATCCTGTACTTCCAAGCAATGTAGTTTGAGCTACCCTCGAGTGCATACTCCAACCTCAAGCCATTGAAAGACATTTTGATCTTGAATCAACTATAACACCAAGAAAGTCCTGCAAATTCGAATTTTATCCAAACACAAACTCAACTGATGCCATCCCTCTTTCCCTGGGAGGCTTACACCCCACCTGAGAGCATCTTGAGGGAAGTTTGCACCCTACCAGTGTCTAGCCTGCGAACTTGTTGAGGGAGTTCGCACCTCACCTGTGTATAGCCTGCGAACTCTTGGAGGGAGTTCACACTATAATGCACAGTGGGGTGAGGGAAGTTCACACCTCTCCTTTAAGTAGCTTGTGAGAATCTTAATGAAGTTCGCACCTCTCCTTTGAGTAGGGTGCGAGAATTTATTCTTCTAGAAATGTGCGTAGTTTTCAGTACTAAGGTTCACACCTTGCTAGAGACGGGACCTGCGAAAATACTATTATTTTTGCACCTCACTTCCGTGGCTCCGTAGCTCTGATACCATGTAGAAATTTCAATACAAATTAAGTATTTCCTGCGATTCCCCTGATCTAAAAATTATATGCCACTGTTAAATACATAATCGCTTCTACTAATATTCTTGCGGAAATTTAAACCACGATCACAAAGTGAAATATCAAGAACACATAACAAAAAAGTTTTACCGGGAAAGCGTAAAGCTAAAAACCCCACTATCATATATTATGTATATCATGGATCATGAAACAATCTCATACAAAAAACTCTAATCCAAGAGCTCTCAGTACAATACAATTGTCTCACACTGTCATACAAAAATTCAGCAAATACATGTGCCAATTTCTGTGTTCAAACATCCTGCCTCCTCTGCACAATCCTTGCAATTAGAATTCTTACAATGAATTCGAATTACCTAGTTTGCACATGCTCATGAGCATATCCACTGCATGTGTGATTACATGAGTGCACTTCACTCAAATCACAACTGATAACCAAACTATCCCTTTCACTTGTTATCTCAACTAGGTCTCCATTGGATCTGGCATGCATGTAGTTAACCATGGCAAATCTTCAGTTGCATGTGAGTTCACTGATTTGAATTAATTAATAATTAATTCACTGAACTCTCACTAGTGCAAGTTTAGTTACAACTAGTACAACTGGCCTTAACTCCCTTAACTACAATTATAACTCTGTTACAACTTCAATTCACCTCCATGTCTTACCAACCAACCTTTGAACTCGAATTTCCCATAGTTAACTAATTTTCCATTTCAGTTAATTATATTCAAGTAATTATGAGATAATAGATTAATATTTATTGTCCAATATATTTAAGGGAAAAGTAAATTAGACACATGTTTCTTGTTGACTTTTCAACAGATTCTACACTTAGCTCATGGGAAATAGGGGTATTAGATCCACACATGGACATCATGCCCCCCATTAAACAAGGGCTTTTATCTGACGAACATGGAAATTGTGAGTATGACGAGTAGTTTGACTTGTCAAAAGCAAGTGATCGTGTGTAAAATAATTTCAATTATGAATATAATTTTTTTTAGTTATTTGGACATCGCATGTAATATTTAAATATCCTTGTATACAATTACCTCGTGTCTATAAAGGGTCAGGCTAGTGTGTTTTATGCAGGTCGAATGAAGAGTCTATCACATACCTTTTCATTATGTGTCCCTTTGTTCGCCTGATCTAGGAGGAATGTGCATGTGATTTAAATCATGCCTGTAGATGGCAAGGGCCAAACATTGAGAAAGTTTGGGGGGACTGGTTATCAAACCCACAAAACCATAATATCAAATCTCTTATGCTGTTGATCAATTGGGGCACTTGGCTAGCCCGAAATTCTGCAATCTTTAAGGAGAAACCTTCCACCCTCAAAATATTATTGGCACAGAGCTTAAGTATTTTATCTCACTTTCCTCAAGGAAAGGACTAACACCCTGTAAGGACCGTGGAGGCAAAATATGTGGACCCCTCGCACCCGTGGGCATACTTTGACGAGTCATCTCAAAACAAGGAACAAACTTGTGGAGGAGGAGTGGTTCTT
Organism: Picea sitchensis; assembly: GCA_010110895.2. Classification (NCBI taxonomy): domain Eukaryota; kingdom Viridiplantae; phylum Streptophyta; class Pinopsida; order Pinales; family Pinaceae; genus Picea; species Picea sitchensis. The sequence continues at coordinate 326,641 of SNQJ01S0008006.1, read as the reverse complement.
TATTTGACCAATACACATTATTTCACTTTAACCATGGGATTGGGATCATGAAAAAATAACTATGCAGAATTGATGGCCCTCAAACTCCTACTCACTTTTGTGGGGGTGAGAGAGATTGACAACATACAACTCTTTGGTGATTCTATGGTGGTTCTCAATTGGATCACGAAAACACAATCTTGTCACAACATTAGATTGACTCCACTACTAGATAAAGTTTTTACAATTATGAACTCTTGCAGTCAATTTTCTGTGCGTCATATTTACAGGGAATGAAACAAACATGCCGACAAACTCTCTAAGGAGGGAACTCAACTGGTTCTGGGGTAGTGGAAGATAAAAGAACACAAATATGGGGTTGTTTTTGAGGTCCCTCATAGACTGTTTATAATCCCTTTGGTTCTTGTCGAAACCTAGACTTCATCTTTGATTTTTGGACGACAAACTTCATTTCTCTCTTCATTCATAATTATTTTGATCAATAAAAACACCAAATTTGTTAGAATTCATTCATGGTATTGTATAGGGTGAGGATCCTCAACTCTATTAGTGGGGGAGATAATGACATCAATGGATGGAAGTGGTCTCATTCTTCATTGAGTTAATTTCATGTGGATTAACAACAATCCAATCAATGGCTTCATGCATGGCTTTGTTAGAATTTTAATCTTTGTTCATTCACGGTAACCAATTTGGTCTAGGCTACTAAGATTCAAGATGGAAAATGAAGCATTATAAAATGGAAATGTAGTACCCACAACTCTTGCTCCTACTCCTCCAACACGTTTAAATGGTTTTTTTTCCAGATTCATCAAGGCTTGAACATCAACTTATGAGAGTACCATTTGAACATCTAAAGAAATCAATGAGTACTAGCAATCAAACTATTGAGAAAGTGTGCTCCTCTGTAGAGAATTCTGTTTGATTTCATCAAGTTCATTCGGCTACAATATCCTCTATTTTTTAGCTTCATCCAAATCCATCCCCAATTGCATCGCAGTCCTGAAGGTTTTTACTTGAGATTCTATGGGAATCAACACCTTCTTCCCATACACCAATTCATAAGGTGTATGGCTTGTTGTGTTTCTCCAAGTTGTTTTGTAGGCCCACAAGGCCTCATGCAACTGATCAACCCAATATTTATTGTGTAATTGAACTGTCTTGGTAAGTATAGCCTATATCATCTTGTTAGTTGATTCCACTTGTCTATTTGCTTGGGGGTGATAAGGTGAGGATATTCTATGTTTAATCTGATATTGTTCAATAATGGCTTTGACCAAATTGGAGGTAAATTGGGTTCCTTGGTCTGTCACTATTTCTCAAGGCACACCAAAATGAGTAAAGATGTCTTCAAATAGAAAATCAACAAAAGATTGTTCATTTGCATAATACAAAGCTTTATCCTCTACCCATTTAGTCACATAATATGTACAGACCAGTATGTACCTTCTTCTGTGAGACATGGGGTTGATAGGTCCTACAAATTCCAAAGCCCATTTCTCAAAATGTTCAATTACTACCTGAGCTTGGAGAGGCATCTCATCACTTACAGTTGGTTTCCCCATCCTCTGACAATCATCATAGTTGGCCACATACTTCTTTGCATCCCTAAAAATGGTTGGTCAATAGTAGCCTAACTGTAGTATTGTGTATGATGTCCTCTTATCAGCAAAATGGCCTCTACATGGGCCATCATGGTAGGCTTTGAATATGTCATATATCTCATCTTCTTGTACACATATTTTCCAGGATTGGTTTCAATAGTCTGAACAACTGAATCTCCTTCTTCATTTATTGCTGATATAGTGAACAATGTATAATTGGAGGGATGCAAGAGCTCTTGAAATTCAGGGATGAAAATATGTGTAAATTAAGGAAAAGATTGAGGATACTCAATACATTTTGTATTTGCTAAAAATAGGCTTAAATTTTGTTCTTTAGTTTGTTCTTGAACTCCCTTTTCTTGCTCAAGAGTTAACAAGAGTTGAGCACAGTTCTCCTCCCCATAGGGATTCTCCAACCATAAAGGAATTTAAGTGGTTGGTTGGGCAGGAGGAAAGAGGATAAGTTTCTGACTGTGGGTCCCATTAGAAATTGTCATCTCCCCAGACCGACAACTAATAAATGCATTAGCAGCGGCCAACCAAGGTCGACCAAGTACAACTGGATGTCCAGGTTTGGAATATTTTGAATGAATTACCAAGAATTCCACAGGATACTCCCAGGAGGCTAAGGTAACTATTACATCATCTCGACTTCCTGCAGGGCTAATGACTGATTTTTCTGCCAATTCCAGCAAGGTATGTGTTGGCCTTAAGTGATTTAGTTGCAACGTTCGCATGGTGTCAAAAATCATAACATTTATTTATGCTCCTAGATCAATAAGTGTATTTGGAAAAGAAATGCCATTAATTTCTATAGTCACCACTGGATTTCCTGGATCATTATATTTTGATGGCATTTTTTATATAAATTCTGACAGTTTTCCAACCACATGTATAACAAAAGGTTCCTTCCTCTTCCTTCCAGGATTTTTAATGCAAAGATCCCTTATAATTTTAGCATAGATATGAATATATTTGATGTCTTGAAGTAGGGGAATCTTTACACATATATTCCTTAGTTCAGCTTCTAAATCATGTGCTAGAGGTAGCTTAGGTTTCTTCACAAATAACCTTTCTGGATAAGGTGGATGATTAGTTTCCTGAGGTATTTTTGATGGTTGAGGAGTGTGAGGAGGAATTTCCTCTTGTACAAGGATGTCTTCATCTTCATTTGGTTGGTTATCAATTGGTTATTCTTCTTGAATAACCACCGTAGAATTTGGTTTATTCAAGACCTTCCCATATCTTAATTGAATTTCATTCAGTGAAGTAGGAGTTATCACATAAGTTGGGAAAGTATGTACTTCAATATTCTGTACAAGTTGTGTAGATCTATTGTTCGGATTAGGGATGGGTTGTGCAGGAATAGGGTAGGTCGAGGGGGGTTTGGATTAGGTGCAACTTTCATTTGTTGTTGTTGGTTTGGGTTCAAAGGCAATGTGAGTTGTTGTTGCAGCTGGGAAGGTGGAGGTAGAGCAGGTTGATTAAATCCAGGTAACAACTGAGAGATATTGGAAGGATATTGTTCGTAAGTAGGAAACGTTGGTGGTTGAGAAGGAACATTCCCATATGTAGGCCCCCTCCATCCTTGTTTCCAAGGTTGGAATTGTGGTTGTTGATGTGTCCATTGAGAGTAAGGCATTGGAGGAATCCATTGTTGTTGTGAGTATTGTGTGGTAGGATCAACAAACATATTAGGATTTTGTTGTCTCAGTGCTCTCTTAGGAGGATATGATGTTTCCTAAGGTTCCCCTCCTCCCTTAAAAATGGATTTTAGTACAAGTAAGGAAGGCCACTTGTTGGTAGGGTGATATTTTGTACAGAGCCCATAAATTTCAATGACATTAATATGACATTCTTTTTCAGGATGCCTCTTCCTATACGAGGACAAAAAATTGCTAAAGTAGGATTTTCTTCTTCTTGTTTCTTTTTTATATTCATGGTGTATAATTGGGTGTTGATTGTGTTTAGGATGTATGATTTGAATTTTTCTAGCAGATTCCCTAATTCTATCCTTGTAACACCTGTTGGAGTAGGTTTGGTAGTTCTACTTATAGGATCCCTTAGAATTTTTCCGGTTTTAGCTTGGCTGCGAGAGTGCCTTTTACAATACTCTATAATGTATACAAATGGATTATGATATACATCCCCAGAACTCATGAGGTTCAATATCTCATTACAATAACCCCTTATACCCTTCAGGAATATGGTCCTAACTATGGTTGTGTCTAAGGAGATTTTTTTTGTCTTTTGATAATTGTATAGGAACCTTTCTAGGTAATCTTCCAGATGCTCCTCCTCATACTTTTGCATTTTAAATATATCATTCCTAGCATCTCTAGGTCTACAATAATCCTGATATTTCTGGAGGAAAGTTTCTTTCATTCCATCCCAAGATAAAATAGTGTGCTCTCCTAGGCTCATAAACCACCTTAATGATGAGTCTTTAAGTGTAGTTGGAAAGAATTTTAATTTTAGTGCACTATCAGTGTAATTATAACTTCTACATAGTATATCAAATTCAAACAAAAATGAATTAGGATATTCTGTTGACATACCATGGAAGTGAGGTAATGATGACAGTGGGATATTCTTCATAGCAACATCTTTGGTAATGTCTAATATTGGGAACCCAAATGTCTTAGTTTCATTATTTGCATTCCCCTCCTCATCTGCCATATCTCCAAATAACATATTATAGGCTGCAGGTGATGTTTCCCCACTAAGTGATGGTTCAACCACTGGGTTGGTTGGGATATACAACTGTTCCAATACTTTTTGTGTTGCTCCAATGGCAGATTCAACCTCTTCTACCATTACCTCTGTCTCTTTTCCAACTCTTCCTTCTAATTGGGTTGCTAGTGCTTCCCTTACTGCTTGTTGTGATATGTTCTCAATTTGCACAGTAGCTTCAGATTTAGGACCTTTGACTATAGTTTCAATTATTGCCTTTGAACTCTCTCCTCTGAGAATTTCTCCTACACAAAAATTAGTTGAATTAGTATGGGGGGGGGGGTTCTTGATTTTTCTATAACTTTGGGGGGTTTTCTTGAATTTTCTACAATTTTGAATTCAATAAATATACCTTTTCTATCTCTACGTTTACGCATAAAAAGAAGATCTAAATACTAACTCAACACAAAATTTAACTACTGAAGGTAAGAGGACAACCTGACTTTGGAGAAACCCCACTAAAGTGGATGTGTGGGCTCTTGCCTCACATCTTACCGTATTCTCGCTGCCCTTGGGTAGTCCTTAAACCCAATCCAAAAACATAAAAGTAATCTAATGCAAACAATACCTATTATCATTTACAACTCCCCGACAACAATGCCAAAATGTTGGTGAAATTATATGTGCAATATATTGCAATCATTTAATACATCAATTCGGTTTGGTAATCAATAGAGTCGATGCACTATATGTGTCGATAACAGATAAGTTTCTATGTCTGATGAGTATAGCCTACATAAGAAAACACTCTAAAACAAATACTCTGTTCTCACAATTTTCAAGTAGCACTCTCCACACAGTTCAAAAATCAGAAAGAAAAACTCATAAACAAGCATATGATCTAAAGCTCTTGCTCAGATGATGAATTTTTTCATTACAGGCTCATGAAAGGGAAAGATGGAATTTGACTTTGTTTCCTGTAGCAACTAAACTAACAACAATTAACACTTTGCATATTCTTAAAAGAAAACTCAATCAATACTAGAAGAAATACCAAGTGAAGTAAGACACTCCATTATAGGTGCATGTAGGGTGAGAGATGGGTCTTGATTGTGCCCGTGTTTGAAAGATGTAGACTAATCAATTATGGAAGAAAATCTAGGTGTGGTGAAATACTCCACTATAGGCTCATGCAGGGTGAAAGATGGAGATCCGACTTGTCCCTAGATTTGCAAAATAGAACAAACACTAAAGCATTTAGTCTAACAAATGATTGTCTTCATACACACACATAAAGATAACAAGTAATTACTTAGAAATAGTTACACTCAGAAATCTCACATTGCACACAAAACTCTCACTCACTTAGAATTATCACACATCTATATTGCATGCTATCAAGTGTATCACTAAAACATAATAGGAATAAAGTTAGATGATATAATCAAACACATAATTATTCTATCCACACATAGAAAACCAGAATTATATTCACAAATAAATACAAGGAAGCTTACCTTGGTTGGGTCAGTGGGCCCTTGTCATACCAACAAGGAATATTTTAAAAGAAACTTACATAAGAGAAGATTTGAACACACACATAGAATCCATGAACTGCAATTTATATCATTACTTCAAAAAATAGAGGTACAATCAACAATTTTCAAGAATCAATCTTACAACATAAAAATGATTAACTTTATCTCTGTGTGTCTATCATCTACAAGGCTCTCTCTTTTAAAGAGAAACATTTGATACAATCAAAGTTTAGAGATAACATCAAATGTTTGCACAAATATTACAATTGGTTGATGTATCATTTTTGAAGGGAACGATTTCATCCTCATGACACGAAGTGCATGCGTGATGAAATGTATCGTGGTATTCAACAAACAAAGAATGTGTGAACCAAAAAATTCCTTGGATCCATCGAGAACAACTCGTTCAAACACCCAAGCCTGCAAATGTGGAACGGGTACCGAATGCACACAACTGGAACAAAAGACTGGTATCGGACACACACAGTCGCATATATCGGTATCGGACTAACACGGGAATAGGTACTGGATGAGCGCAGAAATAGGTACCGGACTAAATCAACGTTGTTACCGGGTGAGCGTGGAGATAGGTACTGAATGAGCGTAGAAATAGGTACCAGATGAGCGTGGAGATAGGTACGGAACAAGCGCAAAAATAAGTACTAGACGAGTTGAGTACTGGATGAATGCCGAAACAGGTACCAAATGAATATGAGTTGTGTCATAAGGTCTGTTTGGATCATTCAAAGTAATTAGAGAGCATTTAACATCAATTATTCAATCCCAATAATTAAGAAATCATGATTAATCATAAGTTACCTCATATGTACAGAAGAATGGCTAAAAGATATGTATGTTGAGAAAAATAGGCAAATAGTGCATATGTTTGAGGAAAAATTGGTCAGGATATGGGACAAGATAAGGCAATTGGAGGTAACAAATAGGAGACTCAATAGTATGTACGCACCCTAGGTTATTGAAAACCCACGTATGTATGCGCCTGTCTTTTGCAACCCATGTATGTATGCGCCTTTCTACATTGTAGCCCATGTACACACGTGCCCTGAGCGACCTGCTCAATGCGTACAACTTTGGAACTCTTCTCAAATTTGTTGGACCTTCTTGCGACTATACTTGCTGCTGCTCTGTTGCCCATATATGTCCTTGCTACTAGATCAACCTATTGTTACCTTCTTACCTTCTTTGGACTGAATAGATCTCTAGGTGAAATCCATTCTTCACCCTGTGCTAATATCTCCTTAAGCAAAAGTCCTTCTTTGCTCTATTTACGAGTCATTGACTCCAATAGATTTGTCATCCCTTAATCTCTAGATGAAAGTCCTTCTTCACCCATCTAAGATCCCCTTGAGTCATTGTCCTCCGTGGCTCAAGCACTTGAGAAAAAATCCTTCTTTGATCCTAAGTGGATGACTCAAGCATATGAGAACAAATCCTTCTCTACTCATATGTGCTTTCATGTGACTTAGATCTCTAAATGGAAGTCCTTCTCCACTTATCCGAGATCTCCTTGGTGGCTTGTCGATCTCTTGCCATTGCTCAATAATACACCCAACAAAAATTTTCTGCTGCCTAGACTCTGTTTCTCGCTACTTGGACTTGCTAATCTACACTAGCTGCTAAAACTACCATTGTACTGTCCTATAAAACCTGGTACGTGCTTGTCACAATTGAACCCCTGCATATGTACATGTCTATGCTTACTTCTAACCGCATATCTATGTGCATGTGATTATTGCTACTTGCATACCCGCGTCTGTTTCAAAGAGACATGTGTATGTATGTGCATGTGCTCACTGCAATCCGCGTACATGTGATTGTTCTCAAAGACACTCACGTATGTATGTACCTATCCCTTTTGTGACCTGTGTACACCTCCGTAAACCTGCAAAACCTTGGTTTTGCCTTAGTATGACAATTTCCCTAAAATCCATGCGTCGATTTCTGCCTGTTGGTTATGGGTCTGCTATGGATCTAAGATATGGCTTCCCTTCAAAGCATGTGCTCTGATACCATGTTGAAAACCTCTTACTTCAACACCTAGGTAATCTTCTTATCTAGTGATTTCCTTACTGCAAATTAGATTAGCAGCTCATAAAACAAAAATACACTGCGAAGCAAAAAATGGGAAACCAAAATATCACACACAAGACACCAATATTTTTAGGTAGAAACCCCAGAGGGAAAATCAATACTTAGATATTTCTATTAAGGTCAAATCATGGCTCCCATAATAGGGAAAATGGACTACTAAGAGAAATACAACTACAGACAAACCCGACAAAGTCTAGTCTATTGTATAGCCTAGAACTGCATGCTTTTCGAGATGTACGTGACTTCCCTTTGTCGCACCTGCCTATACGTGCCTGTCTCCACTAGCACTTGCATACAAGTATGTAAATAATGTACGACAACTTCCATATGACACTACATTTTACTTTGGCTTCTATCAGCGGAAACCCACTCATGACTACCCTTGTTCTCTCTTCTCCTTGACCTGTATGATCTCTAGATGAAAGTCCTTATCTACCTATCCAATATCTTGAATCACAATCCTTCATGATCGAACCCTCTTTTCATAAATACTTAGATTAAATCTCTTCACCCAACCAGTGAGATCTCCTCATTCTTGTGTAAGAAAAATTCCTTTGCTTCTACACTCTCCACACTAACGAAATTCCTTCTTTGATATTTCCAACCTTGACATCTCATAGAGGTACATGATCTCGACATCTCACCAAAGATCATGACCTTGGCATGTCACCAAAGGTCCCCACCTTGGTCTCTCACCAAGGGTTTCTTGATCTCTCCAAGAGTTCCCGATCTTGGCATCTCACCAAAGATCCTCTCATCAGGAGTTCCTCATTAAAAGTGATTGTGTCAACTCCCTCAACACAAGTGTCAAGTCAAGTGTAAGTGTTGGCACAGGGGTAGACCTAGGGTTCAACGCTTCAACAACGCACCAAAAAAACCCTAACTATTATCCCTTTCAGCAACACCTGTGAAGCAGATGAAGTCTCACCCGAGGTAGAGGCAGGAGTGGTTGCAAGACTCAGGTGTTTGCAACCTTAGCTAGGACACATATATGTGATTCTTACTCTTAGCAGGCACTTTAGCATAGATCATTCATCAGTATTTAACCCTCATGGCACTTCGCAGATGGCACAGAGCACCGCAACATTCACTTAGATCTAGGTTAAGTTAGTACTTAGCAACAACAACATAGGTCTAGAACTCAACACTTTCATATATGTCAAATCTATACCCACACATCTAAGAAGCACAAAGCAAAGTGGATCTATCTAAGTATATCATAGCAAAGAACATAGCACAATCATATTAAGCACAACACATGGAAAGAAACCAACACATTAGGTCAAAGCACCGAGCACAACATGCAGAGTTACCATGGTTCACCCCCACCCTAGGGATACGCCCACAAAATATTCTTCTTCTTTATTAGCTTTGGTCAATTGAGTTACAACACAGAGCTCACACTTGTACTCTGCATAGGACAGGAGATTTGTGTGCACCTCACCAGATCCTCCTTCCCCGAGTATATCTAGCACATAGCCTTCTTACAATCCATGCACTCAACACTTACAACACTTGCACTTAGCTCTGCAAGTCGATCACACAATATACACAAAGCCTTTTCTAGCACTTATCTTATCTTATCGCCCTCTCTTACATTGCTTAGCTACTTATTTATACTTTATGAAATAGGCCTAAACATGGGTAAACCCATGGGCCGTCATCCCTTCTCATTACATTAACCCAAAACCCTAAAAGGGCCAAGATCCCATGATCTCTGCTTCGCCTAGCGCTCCATCTTTGACAGACTGTTGAAGTCCAAAAATGGTCAAATATGACCAAGTGTTCCTCAAAACTTGGTCAAGGGCCAATAGGCCCCCAACACTCACCTGTGACTCATCCTGAGTCACTCTGGTTTGATCAACTCTGCTTCGAATGTCTCGAGCTTGGCCCGAGCTACTTCGACCTGTTGTAGTGCAACAACCTCTTGCTCAGTGAACTCCTGAATCACTGCGTCATTTACTGGTCCTTCCATGCATTGTTCTGCAGTGATGACAACTTGTTCAAGCTCGGCTACCTGGCTCTCAACTTCAGTGAACAGTTGGCATGCTTTCTCTTGGAGTGGTTGAAGTCGTTGAGAGACTTCCATCACTTTACTTTGCAACATGTGTACTTATTGTTGGGCGGTGCGTTGTTTTGGAAATCACTTCATTCTTTCAATTGGGGTTAAGGACTTCAGCTGTGCCTATAGCATAACTGCATGTTGCTTTGATTCTTGGAGTTGTGCCTCTAATGTCTGTAATTCTGGGTTCTATGTGAGGTTCTCATAAGTCTGGGCACTTCTAGTGCTCATCTTCTTACATCCCAAAGTCAAGGTTTTTAACCTTTCAACTGCGCTACGGGTAGTTGCCTCCCTTAGATCTCTTACTTCTTGGGGAGTCTCGGGCATGTACGAAGTTCCAAATCTGCGATGTGTTGCTAAAGTTGTTGGATTACTGCTTCAAGTTGTGCCACCTGCTATGGGACACGTTCTTCAATTTTCACTTCAATGACCATCATAGAGAGAAGTTCTTTGTGAACTCGTTCCTGTAATCCAAGTTGCTCTGCTAGCAATTGGTCCTTGCTCTGCTATAATTGTGATTTCTCCTCTTCCCACTTCGCTTGTAAGGAAAGTTGTTCCTATTCTTCCTTCCTCTGTTGTACTATAAGTGCGCTCTATACTTGTGCCAAAGCTTGGGCGGCTTGTGTTGTGTCTTCTTGAGCTTGTCGAAGGCAAGCTTCGACTTTCTTGGTGATCTAGTGTAATTAAGTGGGCTCATCGCCTGTTCCTATTGTTCCTGTCGTCAAGGGCGTAGTAGAAACGAATCGGTTGGACTGGAGTTCCTGTTGCACTTCTTGAAGTTCACCCATGAGTTAGTTGAATATCTCCTCTTGCTTCGCTTCTTGCCTTTCTGCGATCTCTAGTGAGGCATCATTCAACGCAACAATCAAGAAGTCGAAGTCGTCCTGTGTGAGGGTAGTCTTAAACATAGTCCGGGTGGCCTTAGTTTTCTTTTGGGATGAGGGATTTGGTGGGGTGACCTTCCTTTTCTTAGAGGGATCCTCCTCCTCTATAGGTGGAGTAACCTCGCCTTTATTTTTCTCAACCTCTGTTCCACCTAGTTCTTCACCATCACCTCCTTGCATAGGTGAGATCGAAGTAGTCTTCGTGGATGTGCTATGGATATCTTGAACTTCATCATTCGTCTTAGTCTTTCTCGGTCCAGGTGTATTCAGTATAGCTTCAGGGCTTTCCACGTTAGATATTTCTGTGGGGTTCGCTAGAACAAGGAGGTCCACCGATCATTCCTTGGTAATCTGCTCCAAGTCTTCTTCTGTCAACTTGTAGTATGATTGGAGTTGTTGTTTGTGCTCATCAACGCACGCTGTGATATAGGTGAAGTGGCGGTCCACGCTGAAATTAATCAAAGGTCTAAACCTATGAAGTGTGTTTGGTGTGAGGTACGGTATAGACTGGACTGCGTTCTTCAATTGGTTGTAATAAGCGTTGAAGACAACATTGGACTGCCACTGCTTGTTCATGTCGCTGGAGTACCATAACATACAAAACTTCACGACTAGTGGTTCGAAAGGTTCAATCTCCAGAAAAGTGGCACCTTATGGTAGCTCCCAGGCGATGAAAGCGATGAGTATGAGCAACCAACTAAAGTGGAACTCATACCCTTGGTCTTGCTATTCTCTGTAGTCAAGCTCTAGCTTATTTACAATGTACTTTGGACAATTCATTTGTAGTCCCTTCGTGCACTTCCCTGCGAGGTCAACTACAAATCCAGTCACCTGTGCGGGTCTGTTCTTGCAAACTAACTTCCCTGCGATCATCTGGAAACTGAGGCACACTGCTGCATTCTCGATGTAGGCTACCTTGTAGCCTCGCGTACCCTTCTCTACATTGCCATATGTGTCTTTTATTCACTGGGCGAAAGCGTGATCTACGGTCTTTCTAGGGTAAAACTCTTGCGGGTTAGGGCCCTGCATGCTTAGTCTTGTGATTTGATTGATCATAATCAGATCCACAGTGATGTGGCGCTCCAGCCATAAGTATCCTCCGTGGTAGCAGGACAAAAACAATCTGATGCATGCATTCACTTCCTGATGCCTCCCAAAATGAGGAATCTTCATTACATTGAGGAGGGTTGATTGCGCAAGGTTATGGGTCCATTGTTGAGGGACAATCTTTGGGTTCCTCCCTTTTGTGATAGTTAAGTACTTATGCGGGGCTAGCATACTGTAAAATTTGTGATCTCCAAGGTTAAAATCACTAAATTTCAGGGCTGTGAGCTTATCCTAGTCAGCACGTACTGCGCACACCCCTTTCGGGAGGTACGCAGTGACCAAAGCATAGTCGAAGTCTCTGGTTATAGTGTCTCGATTCATAGTGCCGATTAGTGGTGGGATATACTTAGGCAAGATACTTGGGATCATATTCACAGTGGCAAAGTCATTTCCGAGCTTAGATCATCTTTTCGAAGGTGGTCGGGATGGTCCTGCTCGAGCAGTGGAGGGGGAAGCTGGAAATGCTCCCGAGGATGATGCCTGTACACCTATAGACACTCCTCGCTCTGACATGACTCTCTCAGTCATTAAGTTAATTAAAACTTCTTCAAGTATTTTCTCAATAGCGTTGAGCTCGTCCGACATACAAGCTTGGGTTAGCTATCTCGGGTGCTAAAGGAATTCAGAGACTACAGTGAATAGTATGGGAACAAGGCAATGATGTTAGGGTGAATTAGTCTCAGGTTTCGTGCTCAAATTCTCACTTAGAAAAAAGTATTCTCAGTGTGTGGCGCGATGGACTAAGTAGGGAAACTTAGCAACAGTTTGCTGGCAACAGTTATGATCCTTCATTAACTCTTGTTCGACTTGTTATGGCACGTTTCAACGGTTGGATGACGAACCTTTATTGCTTTTCTGCCCGTTCGGAGCGGAAGTCGAAGAGATATATTGGCCCCAATGGCTATATTGCTTCATCATGGCAAAGTACTCTATGTCGTTGTTCTGATATCTCGACAAATTCTGCAATTTTTCTTTCTGCGAAGTATCCTCTAGAACCTCTTGTAACCTTACAGTATTAGTCCTTTTCTTTCTTAACTTTCTAGCCTTCTTCCTAGTGAGCTTCGTCTCAGTAATTCTTTTACCATTCTGATGCTTATCTTCTGTGGTCTTAGTTACTTCATGCTGTTGAAATTTGTTCCTAGGGTTCCTCGATAATACTTCTTCTGTATCAAAAATAGGTAACTCAATCTTCTGCGGATCCTCTAGTGTTCTCTTAGCCTCGACATCGGAGTTGCTAGTATTAAATATCTGCGATCTTTTCTTCTATTCTTCAATCAAGTGCGCAATCCTTCTAGTCATAAAGTCTTTTAACTCTTGCTTCTTTTGTTCCAAAACTTCTTCTTCCTCTTTTCATCTGGCTTGTTCTCTATCAATCCAAGGTTTTCCTATGAGCATGGTAAATGGGGCACTTTCTTCAACAAATTTAATAATCTCAAATTATTCCTCTGTCGAAGTTCCATTGACAGTCATAGGTATCTGGGCGAGCCTTCCACATAGGTTTACTAGCTTTCCTCTGAATAAACTTGTCCCTCCTAGGGAATGGATCATGGCAGGCTTTCCTATAGCTTCCCAAGTTCTTTCTGGCATAATGTTCACTTGTGTTTCTTCATCAAGAATACAGTCAATGTCGAAGTCCCCTATTCTTGCTTCAACTTGCTCCTTTTGTTTAAAGATCTTTGGTAATTAGACATCTTTATGTTCTTTCAAGGTTTCTTTTATCCGTATTAATATTTTTTTTTATTCTTGCTGGGTTTCTGCCTTTTCTGGATCTGCCTTCTGGTCTTCTTGATTCAGATTCAGCCTTTCCAACTTAGTGATCATTCTAGGGCAATCCAATACATCGCGGTCCAAAGATTTGCGACAGAGACAACTAGGTTTTCTCCCAGGGCATTCCTTAGCAAGATGTCCTGGTCTTCTGCAACTGTAACAAAGAATTAATCCTCTCTTTCTCTTCAATGATCCCCAACTCTTATTTTAATGCGCGCTAGGACCATAATGGCTAGCCTGCAAAAATTTCTTTCTAGGATCCTGCATCCACTTGTTAGTCGAGACATTGTTTCTATGCATAGGTATAACATCTCTATCATTATACTTATTAGATCTATTCAAATCAAACTTTCTTTCATCTATTAATGCCCTAGTTTTTAAGCTAGGACAAAATCTATCAAACATACCTAGATCCATGCTCTAGAAACAAAAAAAAATCACTTATCTTCTACAGAGCACAAAACTTCCACATGTAAGGACTTTTGACTATTCTTACCTTTATTAGAGAACAGAGCTTACATATCTGACCTCTTTTTGCAGATCTGACTTCTTTCTTTCAGAAATTTCCACTTTTACTTTTCTTAGAGCACAGAGCATTCAGATCTTGCTTCTTTTCTTCGGATTTGATCTTCCTTTCTTCAGATCTGAATTTATTCCTAGCATAAAGCTTCACATATTTTCAGTTCTGATTTTTCCATGTCACTTCGACTTTGGACTGCGGAGTGAAACCTTTGATTTCTTCTCCATGTCTCCTTCCCATCCTTGTGCAGACTATGTTTTCTGTGTCTGGTACCTAGTTTCAACTACACCTGGTACCTAGTCACTTTTCTTCCTTGCTTTTACTGAGAGCTGTGAGGCAGCTGGTTGTCATAGTACAACTTCAGCTGATTCCCTTTTACTAATCCCTCTTTCCATTCTCCCTTCAATGTCTTCAGTTGCACAAATCCTCCTTCTGTAACATAGGAAATCTCATATGGTCCAAGCCAATGCATTCTGAACTTCCCTGGATGTTTTATAAGTTTACTGTCATACACCAGTACTAAATCACCTTGCTTAAATGCCTTCTTCTTGATGTGTCTGTCATGATAGGCCTTCTCTCTTTCCTTCTGTACCTGTTGATGGAATCCTGTCATAAATCTGTCTTCTTCTAGTTCAACCAGCTGGGCAAGCCTCTCACGAACAATGCCAGTATCATCCGTGTCTGTAAATGCAACAATTCTTAAGCTCGGTACCAAGTACTCCATCTGGACAACAACTTCAAGACCATAAACCAACTTGAAAGGGGTCTGCGTTGTTAATTTCTTGCAACTGGTTCTACAAGCCCAGAGTACTGCTGGTACTCTTAAATCCTAGTCATCCTTGTTCACACTGCAAATCTTTGTTAATGTTGTCTCCAAAATTTTGTTGAATGCTTCAACCGTTCCGTTTGCTTGTGGATGGTAAGGTGTACTCTTCTGATGGTGGACTACAAATTCTTCAGTCAGGGCTTCAAATGTCTAGTTGATGAAATGAGTGCCTTGATTTCTCATAAGGGTCTTAGGGCATCCAAACATGGTTATTATGTCATCAGATATAAAACGCACGGCTGTAGTTGCACTAAAGTCCTTGACTACTCTTTCTTCGGCCCATCTAGTCAGGTATTTTGTCGCAGTGATAATATACCTTGCTCCTGTGCACTTCCTTGGTGGGTTTACAGGTCCCACGAAGTCAATGGCCCATTTGTCAAATTCTTGTAGGGTCATCTACGATGCTAATGGCATTTCGTCTCTTCTATATGGTTTTCCAACTCTTTGGCATACATCATAGGATCTGGTATACTCTTTAGCTTCTTTGTGTAAAGTAGGCCACCAAAGGCCAGCTCGCAGAACCTTCTGTGTAGTTGCTTTGCCTACGTAATGTCCTCCTGCGATGCCGTCATGAGCTTCTACGAGGATCAGTGGGTGCTTTTCTTCCATCACACATCTTCTTAGTATCTCATCAGGTCCCATCTTATATGGCTGACGAGCTATCAGTGAAAAGTCTACAGCGTGCACCACTAGTTGGTTCTTCTGGGAAATTGTATACTCACTTGGATCCATTCTCGTTGATAGGAATTGGACTATGTCTGTGAAGTGGTCATCCATCTTCCTAATGGCGAGCAACTGTGCATATGGTAGTGTATCCTCCAGACTGGTGGGTTCTTCGTCATGTTCCAACCTTGACATGTGGTCAGGTCCCTTGTTCATTCTTCTTGGCTTAACTATGATCTCAAAATCATATTCTTAAAACAGAAGAAGCCATCTTCATATTCTTCACCCCAACACTGGCTTGTTGACTAGCTACTTCAGTGCAAAGTGATTAGTAAACATTTTAAAGTGTCCTCCTAGTAAGTAATGGCAGAATTTTTGCAGCGCGTACACCATGGCTAATCCTTCTTTCTCTGTAGTAGTGTAATTAATTTCAGCTGTAGATAGCTTTCTGCTGGAAAATGATAATGGATGATCAATGCCCCCCTCTCCAGTTTGTGCTAGTACTACTCCTAATGCAATGGAAGACGCATCAACATGCACATGAAATTCCTTGCTCCAATCTGGAAATACCAGAATATGCGCAGTCACCATCTTTTGTTTCAGTGCGCTGAAGCTCTGTTGGCATTCTTCTGTCCAACCAAACTGACAGTATTTCTTTAATAAATTCTCCATTGGCACAGTAATCTGAGCATATCCTTTGATAAATTTCCTGTAATAGCCAGTATGTCTTAGCACGGTGCGCAGTTGTTTGACGGAGGTAGGAGGTGGCAAATCAACTATAATTGCAATTTTGGATGGGTCCACCAATAGTCCTTGCTTGCATACAATATGACCTAATAATACTCCAAATGGTGAGAAGATGATGCACTTATTCAAATTCAAATCAATTTGACATTGCCTGCATTTATCCAACATTAGCCTTAGACACTCAACATGATTTTTCAACAAACTAAAAACAATCTAGTCATCAAAATAGGCTTCTAAAAACTTATGCAAAAATTCTTTGAACGCTTTGACCACCACCCTAGAAAATATGGTTGGGGCATTCTTTAGTCCAAATGGCATCATTGTGTATTGGTAGGATCCCCATTATGTGGAAAATGTGGTCTTGTGGCGGTCCTCCTTGGCAATCCCTGTTGAGATTTGGGTACCTTGGAAAGTGGTCCCCATGTGCTTATGAGTCTCTAAGCACAAAGGGGGAAGACTATTACCCTTGTACTTTACTTTGTGATTCTAATTTCACTTTGACTTAGGAGTTTTAAGTCAAAAGTGAAATATGTCACTTAAGTCATAAAGTGACAATTAATTCTCAATATGGGTGAATTAACATACATAAAGCAACTAAGGAAAGTGGGTTTCCTTAGTGACATTATTGGAGTTGATCTCACCCATTGATTAGACTTGGCTAGATCTAATCTAGTCCATTGATCTTTTAGGGTTGGCATGAGGAGGCTAAAGAGAGGGTAAAGGCATTTTGGAGACTCATTCTTCACTTGAGACTTTTGGAGAAG